>CAUYRH010055567.1:0-24586 GCA_963574655.1 Perodicticus potto | reverse complement strand
GCCTAGAGGAGGAGACGGGGAAAGACCGGGAGAGGAACGGAGAGAGCATCTCTCTCCCCACTTGAAATCTCTCCCTCTACCAGGAACTTTGGTGTTTTCTGTATTCTTTTCTGTAAATCAATTCTGTCTTACCACGGAGGGGTGGGGGGGAGGAAATAATGTAATGAAGAATAATAAAATACATATATTACTTCCTATTATTTTTAAACTGACACATAATTGTATATATTTATAGGGTATAAAGTGATGTTTTGATACATGTATACAATGCACAATTACCTATTCAGGGTAATTAGCTTGTCCATCATCTCAAACACTTATCTTTCTTTGTGTGGAAAACATTAAGAATTTGCTCTTCTAGCTATAGTACAATCTCTGTAAGTTGACCACCTATGGGACTGCAAAAAACAGGTCAATGTAAGGAACTAGGCCTACTGTACTGATACATATGTGTGGTTCCTGTCCAATCTTTGAAAATTAGGTCAACTTAAGGAGATGGTCAATGTAGGGAGGTAGTTAACTATGGAGGTTCTACTGAAAATGTCCAGATCCTAATGGATTGCCTGTCTTTCTAATACTATTTTTGACTGCAGAGTCTTTATTTCAATCAGTTATGAAGTTGCACAAAAATGTATAAGCTATTTAACATGCAGAGATGGGGCATCTATCCCTATCCTTTTACTAACCATGAGAAGCAAATGACAAAATGGATTGGGAGAAAGTGTATGTTTCTTTCAAAATGTGAGCATCCTAATGATTTTCCCAATGTGAAAAGTTTAATGAAAAAGTAGATTGATCTAATTTGAGATGTTTAAGTCCTTGGCAAATTTAAATTGTTAAAAAAATAATAATAAGTCAAGTTCTTGAGTCATACTGAATGATTCACCCATGAATTCTTAAGAAGATTAATTTAAAACAGTTCCAAAGAAATAGTATCATTGCATGCCTACTCTCTTAAAAGACAGAAGAGAACAACAGAAAGGGAAAGTTATTGCAGAAGAGAAAAAGTGAAGCACCAGGACAAAGTAGAACCTTCTTATTCTGGCAGGCCAATCAGAGCAGTGAATTCAAGAGGCACCTGATGAGCCAGGGTCTCTCTGGAAATAAGGTTTTCCTGGTCTGGTTCACATTCCTACTCCCCCTCACCCCCCAACACCCACTTTATTTCTTACTGGATCCCTAAGTAAGAGGAGTGGTGATTTATAGTGTTCAAATTTTAGGGAACCAAATGGCCCACCTGCTTTAGGAGTGCAGCTTTCAAAGAACAAGAAAGCCACAGGGTTCGACGTCATAGCCCTGTCTTCTACCACTTTTCTATAGCAAGTGTGGAAGAAAAGGTCCAGCCTCCTCTCTCATGGACTCTCACCCACATTTTCCTCACTTAGCAGTTGCCCCTGAAATTATTAACAGAACTTTTGCCAGAGTTTATAAGAGAGCTGGGCTCATGTGAAGTACTGGAAATAGCATGCCTTTGCCCTGCTGCCTCTCTGGCTTCATTTTGCTAGGTATTGGATGGTCTTTCAATGGTATCATAGCATCAGGATCCAGGATTCGGGTTTGTCACAGGCCCCTTTTCTTTATCCTTTAACTATTTAGTTGTTAAGAGTTTAGAAAAAAAGATCGTATTATAATTATGCCATGCAATTTGGAAAGGAAGCCTCAGGTAACAGGAAAAAATTATTTTGCTTTGTGTCTCCTCCTTTTTCTAGATACCCCCTCTTGACTGACTAGTGATAGGGCAGAGCTGAGGCAAGACAGTATTTGGGTATTCCCTAGTCCCTCTAGCATGACTGTCACTTCTAAATCAATCACCTAAGAACATACCTCAATTTCTTAAACAATGTAAGGATAACCCTGGAGATTTTAACTATTGATTGAAAAATGTAAGACCTAGAAGGTCAAAGCAATGTGAAAATCAAGAACAAACCTCACAGATGTAAATGATAAAGTATGATACACAATATACTCTGTGCTTAGAATTTTTCCTTTGTTTTCTTGTTCACTTTATATTTGAAAATTAATTTTCTCATTTCATTATATATTCAAACAAACTCTTCGGTGGCGCCTGTGGCTGAAGGAGTAGGGCACTGGCCCCATATAACGGGGGTGGTGGGTTCAAGCCCGGTCACAGCCAAAAAAAAAACCTCTTTATATACATGTGACGTGTCTGCTTGATCTTTTTAATGATCCACACCTACTGCTGTATGTGTATAGGGCACTTTCCACTACAAATCTCAAAATGAAAATAACACTAATCATTTGGTAGCCACCCTTGTAGGTAAAGACTAAGCTAGAACAAGAACTAAAAAACTTCTGGCTGGTATTTGTGTATCCATGTCCCCTTCCCAAAGGATTTGCCATCATTCTCTTAGGAAAAAGCTCTAAAACCTCAAACCACATCAGATTACCAGGTCCTATGTAGTCCAATGCCCTCCCTAACTCCATCTCCTCTACTCTTAACCTTCTTATCTACAGCAAGAGACACAAGTAATACCAAGAAAAATTCAACAAACTGGATCTCAACTACTGCCTGGAAGCATTTCCCCTAAAAAAGAAGCACACGAAAGTTTATTCCAAAGGAAAATACTCTAAAAATGTA
The DNA here is from genome assembly GCA_963574655.1 of Perodicticus potto. Classification (NCBI taxonomy): domain Eukaryota; kingdom Metazoa; phylum Chordata; class Mammalia; order Primates; family Lorisidae; genus Perodicticus; species Perodicticus potto. The sequence goes on along the minus strand of CAUYRH010055567.1, from coordinate 21,987 downwards.
TCTGAAAATAACAACCACTTTCAACAGACAGTACATTTGGGAAAAACCAATTACTTTCATGTAACAATCACTTCTAGGGAGTTAAGAGAATTATCCTCTTTTTCACACATACTTTCATATGTCATTATTCATGAAAGACTGGCAAGGGCTAGGTACCCTCTGGTTCTCACAGAAGCAGTAGGTCGCCCTGTGCAAAGAACTGGGAGTGGCCCATTCAGAGATACCCATGGTGATAGTACCCAGCAGAGATAAAAGGAGAAGTTTTAAGGGACAAGGAAAAGAAAATAGTTCTTCACTTCTCTTTTTAATAAAGAGACAGGAACATATGTATCAGGAACAATTCATTGTGCACCAGTTTTTTGTTTTTTAATGTTTTTTTTTTTTTTTGAGACAGAATCTCACTTTTTCACCCTCAGTAGAATGCCGTGGCATCACAGCTCACAGCAACCCCAAACTCTTGGGCTTAAGCAATTCTCTTGCCTTAGCCTCTCAAGTAGTGTAGATTACAGGTGTACACCAGTATTTTTGTGTGTGTTGGTTTGCCAGACAAAAATACAGAACATCCAGTTTAATTGGAATTAAACAATTAATATTTAATATATGTGTCCCATGTCATACTTGTGACACACTTAAGCTAAAAATTTATTCATTGTGCATCTGAAATTCAATTTAACTGGGTGTTCCATGCTTTATTTGTGAAGTCTATAGCCCTATTTAATGTATCTTTCAAAAATTATCTGTTACATGCCATTGGCTCTCGATTTTTTATTATCAGCCCAAACTTGTCCCCTGAATTCCAGACCCATAAAACTAATTGCTTACTTGACATTTCCATTTCAGTGTCTAATAGGCATTTTAAACTCAACATATTCAAAACTGAGTTCCTGCTATCTGCCACCATCCCTTTCCTATTCCTAGACCAGCTTCTTCATCAGCCTGTCCTACCCCAGTTAAGGGTACATTCTTTCATCGCTTGGGTAAAAAATTTAGTGTCATCCTTAGCTCCTCACTTTATCTCACACCTCAAAATCCTTTATTTTTTGTATAAGTTTAGTAATTCAGAGGAAATCTCTATTTTACATTCCTGTAAGTTTGAGACTAGCTAACAGGTTTAGGCAGTGCAATGCAAGAAGTCAGTCACTAAGGGCTTCTGCACAGAGTTTCTCCAGGGCCACATATGCCTTTTCCTTGGAAGTGGAGAGCCTCTTGGCATGTCAATTAACAAACAAATCACTGTGCTTAAAGAAGGGCAAAGGTGGCAGAAAACTTGTGCACTCATAGACTCAGTCAGCCCCAGGCTTTCGCTTTAACTTCCAGAAGTAATGCTGAGAACACTTACTGGGAACTGCTAACTGTAGTTGGGTTGGTGGGGGATTCCCACTACCTGAAACCCCCACCCCCAACCTCTCTTTTCACTTTTAGAGTAAGAGCTTATAGTTTTCTAGACTCTCTGTAATGCTTTCTGGACCAAAAGACAATGTTCATGAAATTGGAAGAGAATGAAGTGTGTAAATCCACATAAGATCCAAATCACAGCATCAAAGTGGAGCACTCCAGGGCATTTTCTGCCAATTATTTGTTTAGTACACATGATAAATGTCGTGAGACCACGTCAGGTCTTTATCAAACATCAAGGAATCTAGAACATAGACAATCAGAGCAACTCAGAGCTGCCTCATTAAAAAAAAAAAAAAAAAGTCCCGTCCAGACTAGTATATAGCTTTCCTAAGTTTCTACCAGCTATTTGGACGTGCAAAAAGGAACACGGATCCCTTCTCTTCTGTCAACGTATGACATCTCTAAGGTGACATTAAAAAACTGGACAGGAACGGTCAAAGCAAAAATGGTTTATTGGCTTCTCATGTTTTCAGATATTTAAGATCCTAGGCCAACTGGAAGGTGGCGTTTTCTGCCATCAAGTTTCTCTATGTCTTCATGTGGAAAACGACTTTTCATGTAACTTCCCAACCACAGCAAGTACCTGTTCATAAATGGCTAGTATGATAATGACCAGGTCAAAAAATGGGTAACCATGTGAAAAAACCAACTTAAAAAAAATAAAAAACAAAACTACCTTGAATCTCCACTAAATAGCCAAAGATTTGCAAAAAATTAAAAATAAATAGTGCAAATACTAATACACATTGTTTATGTGTGGCACAAACAGGGGTAAAAGTTTTCTAAGGAGCTTTAAAAATGCTTGCATTTAACATAGAAAAGTTGGTAGAAAAAGTTAGACTTGAGTCAATATGTCTCTACTATATAAACACATTACTCCATATCATGCATTTTTCTTAGACTTCAAAATTTAAGGAACCAATCAAATTTGTATGGACGATTTTTTTTTTTTGCACATTTCAATGTCAAAATTTTCTATGCCTTTTCAAGGACATAATGAGGCATATTTTCTTATGTTGCTATCCTCAGGGTCTCTGAAATTTTCTAAAGATAGTGTCACATAACAAAATACACCTTTCAAGCTATATTTTAAAATAATTTAGTCTGTTAAAATGTCTGCAGCCAAATTATCAGTTCCCCCAAATAAAAAGTGTTGTACAAAAAGCTTGCAGAAGCATTTTCACAGGTGCCCAGTCAAAACTGTAATATCTGGAAGACTTTTTTTTTTTTTGTAAATTCTGTTAAATTGTCAAGAGCACTTTCAGTGTCCCGAATTAACAGAGTTTTGAATTACTTTTTATAACAACCTTCCCATAGCTGGCTTTCTTCCCATTGATGAATTTATTAACTCTAAATGCAAATATTCCATTTTATCCCATCATCTTTCTTTAGAGTCTTGAGTAACTGCCTTCCTAAAATATCACTGGAATGCTTTAATCTTCAGAATGTATCAATTATTCCTTTCCAATCATCAGATTTCTGCTTGAATAACGGATTTGGTAATTCTCTCAGGCCATCTGAAATCTGTACATGACAGCAATCATACTATTCAAAACATTCTCTTGCACATGTCACTAAGAGGAAAACTACCCACCCTGAGTATAGCTATTAATGTCAAACAGATTGTCATCTTGGAAAACAAAACTGCATCAAAATTTAGCTTCGGACTAAGTACAACTCTACAGAAAAACACCAGGTTTTTATATGCAAATGTCTTCAACGTCTGATTGAAATGTTTAAAGAATGAGTTAGTAAGGAATCTGCTCCTCCTCTACATAATCCAGGACGATGTCATGAAAATAGTTAAAGGGTTTTTAGTCCTAGCACATTATGATTTTTCCAAGCACGCATGTGCCCCAGTTTCTAGAAAACATTATAAAGAAACGTTTGGTTTCTAGTTTAGGTCGAGGGCTCTATTTAGCCTATCAAGGCACAGACCTGTTATAAATGCTGGGGCGCTTGCCAGAATTTTTTTTCCCTGGAACTCTGAGTGAAGATCGTCCCTCGAAAGCAGTGTGCGTTGCAAACCACACAGATTTAAGCGCCCACTCTTGCCTCCCTGTCTTGGCACCAATGGCTTTTGGTGTATCCCTGGACTCCTAAAACTCAAAACTAAGTCGTCACCTCCCACCACCACCGTGCCACCATCCTTGCGCAGCTCTTAGGGGCTAACAGAGAAAGTGCCCAAAGCGCACCTGCAGACCTCCCGTTCCCTGCACGGTGCACTCCTGGTGCCACCATCTCCCAGCTGGGCGCGCACCCACAAACGCTCTCCTACTCCCTCCGCTGCAAACTGCCCACAAATTAGTCACCCATCTCCCCCCACTACTTATACCCCCACGTCCCTGCCGCTTTACCCCGCCTCCTGGTGGCTTTGTCCCCAACACACCTGTCTACCCTATAGCTGCCAGACGTCAGGTGCCCACGCTGAACCCTATCCCGCGTCCCTTCGATTCGACTGGCGCTTCCTCTCCGCCCAGCAGGTCAGCCTGCTCGGACCGCCTGCCTTCCCCGCTCCCGTGCTCACCCACAGACTGCCCACAACTTCCACCCTCGCGGGCCCCGGGGAAAAATCCCCCGCCGTACCTGCCGAGAGCTCGGCGGCCGCGGCGAGCAGCAGGAGCGCCTGGCGGAGCACGGAGCGCAGCGCCCGGGTCATGGCCACCAGGCGGCCACGCCGGGGCTGCGAGGCCCCAGAGCGGAGCGCGGCAGCCGGGGCAGCACGGGTCGCTTCGAAGTTCCCGGGCCGCGGGACGGGAGCGCGGCCCGACACCCTTTTGAAGTGTGCAGTTGGCTCTAGTCGGTGCGGGCGCCCCCCTCCCCTGCCTCCCCCATCCCACGCCCCCCGCGGCTGGCGGCGCGCGGCGCTCCTGCCACTGGCCCCAGCGGCGGGCTGGGAGGGGGCGGGGGGCGACAGAGCCCGCCCCTCCGCGCCTCCGCCCCCTGCGCCCTCCCGCGCCGCCCGGGCCTGGCGCTGCGGGGCGAGCGGGCAAAGGCGGCCGCGCGTCGGGGCGCTGGGCTCGCCCAGAGCCGGGGAGAAGAGCGAGCGGTGGGAGCGGTGCGGAGCCTCTAAGACGAGATACTCCAGAAGGGGAGTCGGGACGGGAGGGACTTTGGGAAAACTTAAACCACGCAGCAGTCGCTTCCTGGCGATCCGCTCTCCAGTCTCCCGCGGAAGATCCGCCCTTCCAGCTCTCTGGATATTTGCTTACTGTCCAGTGACCTGGAGTCTCATTAGACTTCGTCGCGAATAACCCCCCAGTATTCGCACATGCATGTCCCACCACCACACCAGGGCTCTGCGCGCGTCCGTGGAAGGGCGCCCTCTCTGTATGTCCCTGGAAATAATTAGTTGCCCACACTGCCTTCCGACGCAGGTAGTTTGGGCTTAACGAATTTCATCTTTTACCCGATGCTTTCCGGGGACCCTCCCCTCTAAGAATGGCGACCAAAGCGGGACCACCTGCGCCAGGCGATGAGGCCGTCTACCATGTGTAACCAGGTTGGTGGTAAAGGACCTGACCTCCGGAAGGTATCCCAGCAGCTACAATTTAAGAAATTGAAAAGCTGGGGGTGAGGAGGAGGCGATTCATACACATGCATTAAGGGGAAGGAAAGAATTGTTTAAAATAATAGCTTAGAAACTTGTTTGAGTATTGGTAAAATCCCTGACGGTTTGCTATCAAATGCGTGTGCTTCCCGTGAGGATAGTGACCAAACACATAAGAGCGATATTACCAACTAATGGAAATCAGTCTAAATTCAAGTCATCTATGTAGCCTGTACAGTAATGTGAATAGGATTATTTTAACCCGAACAGAAAGAACAAGAAAATAACCCTGAAAACAATACTGGTGTTACTACTGCTGTTGGGGGGGGCGGTCCCTTGAAAAGTGACATTGTCATAGAAATTAATTGCCTTGAAGTAAGAGATTACTTTCTTACTCACCTAGCTCAGCACTAAAATAATTAGCTGAGTGTTCTTTCTGAGTTCTGTGAAAGACCTATAGTGAAATGATGTATATAATTGATTTTACAATCCCAAAGTGTGAGGGGGATCTTTCCCACCTCCACCTTGGGTGAATCAAAATATTGGTAAGCATAAAACACTTTATTCTGTTTTATCCTGTATCTAAACAAACAAACGAACAAATCAAAAACTGGAGATTTGGGACTAGTCTGAGCACTTCTGGACACTCATAAAACAGATGCTTAAAAAAAAAGGCAAGAAAATTCCAGGACACATTATAGTTTGACTGGCTTGGCTTGCTCATTATTTAGTAAATGTACCCTGGATTGTGATGTGCCATTGGATCATAAGGCTTGGAGCCTAAGAAGCAGGATTTCATGTACTTTCTGGGGCTGGTTCCTCAAAAGTAAATAGAACTTTATTTCTCCTTATTTGCAGAACCATGACCAGGATGGCAAAGAGTAGTATACAGGAGTGCACTCTTAAATCATAGGCATTACACTAATGTCAGGTATTTACTCCCCATGTATTTATTTTGTCTGGAAGCAACATCTGCTGCAGCTTGGAAGCTTCATGTGTTCTAAGAAAGCGAGATAACCTTAAGTCTGATATTGAATAATTTCAATATTTTTAAAAACAAACTCAGTGATTTCCAGTCTTTAGTGGTGCACTGTCAGTTTGGTATCCATTGAGCTGCAGTGAATACTGAGCACTCAAAATATGTCCAATTCACAGTGCTGTAAAGAAAATCCATGCTAGAGTTCAAAGACTTAGAATAAGAATCATTACTGATAATGTATTCTCATTAATTTTATGTTGCTTACATGTTGAAATGATAGTATTTTAGACATGTTGGGTTAAATAAAATATATTATTCAAATTAATTTCTCCTATTCCTTTTTGCTTTTTAATGTGACTACTAGAAATTTTAAAATAATATATGTAGCTCCCATCATATAGCTATTGGATAGTACTGTTGTAAAGATCCTTGTTATATGGCAAGGATCCCTAGTTGGTCTTAAGAACACTATAAAAAAACCAAGAGTTGTTAGATGATTTGTCAGTCAGTATATAGTCAGCCAATAAAGGAATCAGAATCATTTGAATTCTTGGTACAGAGTCAATGAACACCCTGAATACACCTGATCTAATCTGAATTCTGTGTGCAGAATTCCATGATACAGCAAAAAAGGTCACTATAACAAAAATCTAAGCACTTTATTTGTAAGAGAATTTAAAGAAGGTCTTCAAATACCATTTCCCCCTCCTCTTCTGCGTGTTCCAATGTCAATACTATAAAAGCTTTGAAGTAAAGTGTTACCCACTTTCAACATTTTGAATTCTAATAGCTGGAAAAGTATAGTCTTAGACAATTATAAATATTTCTAGTATGCTTTCATCTTTAATATTATCTTCATGGAAACCAAGAAAAGACCTTTCTCCTTACAAATGTATCCCAAGTTATATTTTTTTTACACACACTCAAAACCACACCTATGGAAATTAATCCAACCTTAATCCAATGTCTTTTAAAATAAATTATTATTAAGAAAATACTCTGTGGAGCATATTTAGCACTCTTGTTATTTAATATAAACAATAGAAATGCATCATTTGAGATGTGATATAACAAGTCTTTCTTTCAAATCTTGTATATAACAGGAAAAAATTACATGCAAAATTTTTTGTATTTCACTAGAAAGAAATTTATGTGCGAATGTGCTTCTCAAGATTTAACATTCACCCCCACCGTTAATCATCTATTTGTACATATTCATTGCCATAGCAACATTACATCATCACTCTTAGATTCTTATAACCAAAGAATACAACAACAACAAATAGTTGAGGGGTTTATAACCCATTAGCAAAATAGACTTTATGTGAGTAAATCTTATATAAGCAGGAGAAGCAGGTATAGGAACTTTAAATTGTAAAGATTTGATGTATTTTCAGAATAACATTCCACATTAATAAGGGAGATAAATGTGTGTAATAACTAAACTTTGAAAAAGACTATCTGTTGGTTTTGATTATTTGGGATTTTTTTCTCATACAGGTTTCTTTTGTTTTTATCCTTTCCAGAATCTCCAATGCCATGCATCTTAATTTCTCATTGCATCTTGAAACATGAATTTACCATGGAAAGAGCATATGGTGAGGAGGCATGCTACAATAATTTGCTATGCACTATCAAGGTCTAATCTTTTCTCATTTTACTGCAGTTTTCCTTCTCCAAACTAACATTGCCCCTAAAAAAGTGTGCGAAACACTCATCTCCACCCGTCTCATCTCATCTTTTAATCCCAGACATCTCTGCATTGGGAAACCTTGGTTTCTCTTCTAATTTTTTTTATTATTATTATTAATTTCCATTCAGTTTTTGGAACTTTATAGAGGTTCCATAACATGCATCCTCAATGTGTCTACCTCATTGGGACAGCTGAGGTTTCATAAAGATGAAAAATAATGACCCCTCTGTGAACATGGATAATGAGGAGATATCAAATAGTTTCTTAGCTCGACTGCCACTGCTTACATTATATGTCTATTGGACAGTACTGTTGCAAAGAATACCTGCCAAATGTCAAGGCTCCTTATCTTGTATGTAGTTTCAGTACATTATCTGTTATCACAGCTTTCCAAGATGTCTATACTCATTCACTAATTATCATATCCTTTTAAAACTATTGATATAGTCTTTTTCACATAACTCAAATTTTGTCTGTTTTCCCTTCCACTGCCAGTGTCACAATGCTGAGTTGATTAACTGCATTCAATACAGGCCCTTTAATGTCAGGTCAGACACTAAGTTCCAAGCAAGCAAGCTACCATGACTTGGATGATTTCCTTAGAATGGGTTCAAAATTACACTCTACCAGAGGGAAGTCACAAGGAAGTGAGAGAATGTGAGATGACTCAATAAAAATCCATCACTTCCTGGGAAAATAACTCAAAAAAGACATCATTATTTAAGAAACCTAGACAAAAACAACATTAGGGTTCCAATAATCTTAACTCAAGTAAAAGACTACTTTAAAGCTGGTATGTCAAAGGTAATTACCACTAGATAATTGTGGCTGCTAAGTACTTGAAATGTGACTAGTCTGATTTAATGTGTGTTGAAGGGTAAAATAGACACTGGATTTCAAAGATTTAATACCAAAAAAAGGAATTTCAAGTATCTCATTAACAATTTTTATATTAATTATATGTTAGAATGATATTTTTGATATATTGGGTTAAATAAAATATATTATAAAAATTAATTTCACCCTTTTACTTTCTAATATAGCTACTAAAGATATTAGATTACATGTGTGGCTGTCCTATTTCTACTGGGTAATGCTTCAACTAATGAATCCTTATCAGTTATTAAGTATCATTTTTTTCTGTGCTTGAACTGTAGCAGGAGCAAGACCCTTCTTCCAATCACATTGTTCCAATTCCAGCTATCTTTTACTTTTTCCCCCTTCTTCGATAGTAACCTATATTCAGTCAATAATCAAGTTACATTTAGTTTTTCTTTTGTGTCATCCACTGTCTTCCTAGCTGTTATTTTCATAGTCCAAGCCCCCAGTAATTTCATAGTTGAGTCATAATCATGAACTAAATTGCATCTGTAACTTCATGCTATTCCTGTCTGAATGTATCTTCAAGGCCACCATCAGCACATCTTTCTGTTAGCTTGACTCTGATTACATTCTTCCCTGCCCTCAAATCTTTAGTGATGGAATCAAGGTGAAATTCTCCAACACACTTGTTCTCCAACTTTCTGATATCATGACCTTGTTACACTCTTCAAAATTTTAAGGACCCCAAAAAACTTATGTTCAAATGGATTATGCTTGTCAGTATTTACCATGTTAAAAATTAAAGTTGGGAAATTCTTAAAACACAGGGATATGCAAAGACATGTAACACTGGCCTAACATTGCACATCCTGTAGTCTTTGCAAAACTCCAGTGTACACTTGTATGAGACTTAAGAGTGGAAAAGGCAAGTGATATCTTTGCCTTATTTATAGAAGTACTTTTCACCTTGTAGACCCCCCCAAAAGGTCTTAGTCACCCCCAAAGGTCTTAGCTGGGCCACACCTTGGGAATGCTACCAAGGAGCTATTTCCATATCATCCTCCTACGTGATCTGCCCCATTCCTAGGACTGCAACTTAGATCTCTATTATGTGTCCTCCCAATCTCTGTTGCTAGCCCTAGTCTTGCTTCTGAAGTCCAAATTTGAATATCCTACCATCATCTCCACCTAAATAGCCCCAAGATAGTCAGAGTGAATGTGCCAAGCAAAGCGCTTCTCCCCAAACCTTCTCCTCCTCCTGCCTCTCTTCTCTGTGATTATCGCCACTAAAGTCATCTTGCTCTTCCCTTCCCGTCCATCCCTTCACACCACAGTTAATCGGTAGTTTCTATGGATTCTAATCTTTATAAAAGTCTCCCAAATTTTTCACTTCTTTTCACCTCCCTTCCACCAGCCTATCTCAGGAGGCCACTTACTTTTTCTTGAAATGTCAGAAAAGCCTCCCAGCTGCTCTCCCTTTCTCGAGGTTCACTCCCCTCCAATCCACTCTATTCACATAAACCAGAAGGATCTTGTTACAGCACAAATGTGGTCAGATCTCTAAAAGGCATACAAGATATAATGCCATATCTAACATCAACATTATTTATAATTTAACCTCTCTAAACCCCTATTTCCTTATCCATAAAATGAAGGTATTATTTGTAACTCTTCCCGTTTGCTGTTGGGATTATATGGCCTACCTTGAAAGTACCAGGGAGTGCCTGGCTCATAATGAGTGACAATAAACTTTAGTGTGTTAGATTATAAGGGTGATTTTCATGATCTTAATGCCACCATTCCCCACTTTAAAAACCTCTCATGACTTTCCATTATCTTGGTTAAATTCCAGACCTCCTTCTTCGGCTTAAAGGTCCTAAAACATCCAGCCACTGCTTATCAGTCCAACCTTGTTTAATTTTCCCACCCTTCCTTTGCAAGTTGTCTTATGCCTCCTCATCTCTGAGTAAGTGACCCCTGTTTTCGTATTTGAAACAGTAACTTCCTGCCACACACTCTTTCTCACAGCTGGATTCTATTCATTCCATGGTTCTTGGCTTAGTGGTCATGATCTCAGGAAAATTTTCTCCCACCTCGTCCCCCATCAGGAAATTCTGAGTTAAGAGCCTCTTCCCACCTACTACCATAGGTTCAGTTGACATCTCTGAGGTCACTTACCACAGTATATTACAACTGCCTTGCTTCATTTGTCTGCCACTTTAGCCTACAAGCTTCCAGGGCAGGAACTTTGTTGTCTTCACTCCTCTAAGTTTGGCACCTGAAATCAGCTTGGCTCATAAAAGACACTCAATAAACATTGATTGAATGAATAAGTAGCCCTGAAAACCTTCACCCATATTTCTTTAAACCTACTTTTCCAAATACTTTTCCATCTTTCCTTTTGCTCCCTCCACACCATCATTATATTTGTTAAATAAATGAGTAAGCTAAACAATAGCAGTATTTTTATAGCCAAAGATTCATCCCCTTTATAACTACATTGCCAAGCCTGAGACAGTTGCTTGAGTAAAGAAGTATAGAAAATGAAAGGGAATGTAGAAACTAAGAATGAATAAACCTTAAAAGTGATGAGAAGTGATCAAAAGTGTTCATTAGCTTGGAGGCTAAGTCACCTAAACAAAACAAACAAACAAAAACATACTTTAGCTTTTTGTCAGTTGAGGATTTTAGTTGCAAACAAAAGAAACCTACCTTAATAAGCTTAAGAAAATATTGAATGTATTAAAGAATCTGAGGTAGCTCCTCATAGTCTCCTCATATTTCTCCAGAAAGACCAAAGAATCAAGCTCGGGAGTTATACATCTAAGGACATCATGTCATGTTCCGCAGACTTGGCCTGGGAGAAGTTGCTGCCCCTCCCCTCCCTGAAGATGGACGGTGGCTGATTCTGCCAACTCTCCAACGGCTGCTGCAGAAGACTGAATGTAGCTTTGTTCACCCTTGTTGTAGCTCAAAGGAGGCCTGGGAACTGAGTATCAGCCTTTTACAGGGACATTCAGAAAGAGGTATGGATTCTTAAAGTAGGAAATTCTCCCCGGATAGGATAAATGTTCAAAGGTGCCACTAATCCAAAAGAAATTACAAGCTAGGATCCAAAGGCCCAAGAATATAATCTGACTTTTCCAGAATTTAGGCAACATAGCTTAATTTTTCCAGAGTTAATAGTCAGAAATTGAGGCTTCAAAACTCTTAGACCCCTCTTTAGCCACGACTTTACCACATTTTATATTCCATCTATAAAATGGGGGAAGTGTACCTCCAAGGTTTGTTTTGTAAATGAGATGTTTTCAGACTATTAAACAAATACAATGTCTTACCATGATTGTTATCACGAAATGGGGATAATAATATTTTTCCATGCACAGAAACTTGGAAAATGAGATAAGATTATGGGGAAATCTTTTTTACATAAAAAAAGGAAAAACATAAGGAATATATTCTTAATTACTGACATGAAGAAAAAAATGTAGAATATTAAATATAAATAAAATTTACAAGTATTTGGTTATGTGATTGTTAAGAATCTTTAAAAAGACTAGATATTTGTTTTCATTTTCTGTTATGATGACAAATGAACTTTATGTACTGGCAGTGTTGGTTGCCATGAGTGACCTGTTTCCAAATGAAAGGAACCACATGATTGGATTTGTTCCCTTATTTTTGCCTATGTCTTTGTCTAGCCATCACTTGGTTCTCTACAGTTTTCAAAACAAAATTTAAAAAATAAAAAAGTGTACACATGTGGAACCAAGCAGGAAAAGAAACTGGGAAGAAAAGAACAATGATAGAAATCTCTACTGTCTGAGGCTCCAAAGGTACAAATCTGATAGTGATGAGAAAGATGCTGGGAGAGCTCAATAAAATCCAAACTCAATCTTTTCCTGTTGGATTTTGCATGTGACCCAGTAGCTTTTCCCTTTCTCTGTCAAGTAGGGTACTTGCCTATTAATAAGGGCCCCAGGCTCGGCGCCTGTGGCTCAACGGGCTAAGGTGCCAGCCACGTACACCTGAGCTGGCAGGTTCGAATCCAGCCCGGACCCGCCAAACAACAATGACGGCTGCAACCAGAAAATGGCCAGGCATTGTGGCGGATGCCTGTAGTCCCAGCTACTTGGGAGGCAGAGGCAAGAGACTCGCTTGGGCCCAGGAATTAGAGGTTGCTGTGAGCTGTGATGCCATGGTACTCTATCCAGGGTGACAGCTTGAGGCTCTGTCTCAAAAAAAATAAAAAAATAAAAAAAATAAGGGCCCCAAACTGTCTCTGTTCTTAGAAGTGCATAATCATCATTATGGAACTACTCATTTCTGCTTAGATGACTCCTGTATTAAAATTATTGACTATTGTATACAGAAAACTATGTCATTTTGGAAGAAGGGGCGTGTTATTTCCTTGGTGCTCCTCTTATCCTTATCTATGGTGTGGAGATGAAGAGTACACTGATACCTCTAGTCATAAATTCTCTGAGAATCAAGCTCATCTGAAGAAAGTGCTCTGGATAACATCACCCAATACTTGGTCCACCATTCAAAGCCAAGTTGGTCATAGCTTACCATCCCCTCCCCCTTAGCTATGCAGGCCCAAAGGACTTGCAACAGGCCTGTTGACCCACATCCAGTTGAAAGAAACTATGCCTCACCCCAAGCAAAATAAATAAGTAAACCTAGCTTATCTTTGCTATCTCCAGCCTCTAATTTCCAACCCAGTTGCTCCTTTTCTCCCACACAACGACCTCCTAGTCTCCCACCCATTCATCCTATTCAAACAAGAAAGATTATGAAACCATATGGTTATTGGTTGATCAGTTATATTTCAGAACAAACAAGATTCTATTGTGCTATTACTATAGCCAGGTATTTGTACATTATGCTTATAAGCTTGTTTTGAAGAAAGAACATTTATTTTTAAAGTACTTTCAGGAAACAGCAATCTCATAAAGGAGAAATTTGAGGGCTATAGCAAAACTTGAAATCTCACTTTCAAGAAGATCCTGAAGGCATTCCTGAAGGTAATCTGCTTTAATCAAGTTTAATATTGTCCAATGTTTCTATTGAGAGAACACTGACCTATGGGAAGAGGTGGATAGAAAGATTCTCAATATTCTGTTCTGCCACCACCACGTGGGGCCAGAGTGGGAACATGAGGGACCACAAGTAGAAGAAAACGTTCACCCTCTAATACTCCCACTCAAATGTGGAACACAACTGTTCTCTAAATACCCAGTACTAAAGTTGACATGGCATTGGAACATTTAAACAAACTCCACTTAAAGCTCAGAGATAATAAAGCAGGAAATAAAACCTGAAAGGAACATATAACCAGGCAATAAGGTTCATAAAACCCAATTTACTCACATTCTATCTTTTCTTTTCCTACAGAGGCATTTCCTCCCCAAGGGACAGGCTCATTTCCCTGTGGCCCATGCTGCAGAAGCCATCCCTATCTTGCAGAGAGGCTGATTCCAGACAGCAGCAGGCATTCCCCTCTTGCCTTTCTAAAGCCCACCTTCTAAAGGTTCATTCTTTTCCAAAAATCCAATATGCAACTCTTTCAAGTAAGACCCCTCTCTCTCGTCCCTCCAATATTTGTGGCCTTCCCACTTCACAGGAGAACCATGTTGGGATACAAAGAAAAAAGCACCAAAGGAGGCACAGATATAGACATTCACCCTGACCCTCTCCCACCTCCCACTGTATAAGAAGGGACACAGTTCATTGCAGGATCAGATTTCTGTCTTTGTAGATGACTGACAGTCAAGTCTGTAATCAAAAGTGCAAAAGATGTGTTTCCCCTGAAGAGAGTGGTCTATCCCATGACCCCACTGTAGTCGTCTATTAAAAGAACAAGCCCAGAAAATAAGGTAGGAACAGAGATGTGGACAACCAGTTGTTTATCTGCCTCTTGAAGCTCCTAAAACGTATCATGTATAGCACAGACACATCTGGAAAGCTCTATGTCCTTAGGGAAAATGAAGTAGAGAATGAGAATTTTCCATATTTTTTCATAAACCTCAGAGGTCAAAGTATCTGCCAGCTCATGGCATAGAAGCAGTCAGAAAACTTGCTATTTTCTATTTTGATTTAAGACTATTTCCACAAAGCCCCACATTCTTACATAAGTTGTAAGTTTTGGGGTCCATTAATAGATCTTTGGAGTGTATCAAAATATCATGGCCAGTATCTTTCTTTTTTTCACTTATTTCATAAATGAAGAAATATAGTTACATAATGAGAATAGTTTCTTGACACATGGGTCAAACAGATCTGAATCCCAGCATCCCCAAATTGCGTTAACAAAATTTGAATAAATTGACACAATTTTCCAGAAGGTTTTGTTGAATATCTACCACATGGAAGGTGATATCATAGCCCTATGATACACAAGGAGATAAATTTGGTCCTGGTATTTCAAGAGAATGGGCTTATTTTAATGAAAACCATTGAATTATTGCCATTTCTATCATGTGACAACTGTATAACCATAGTTAATTTACGCTTTGGATCTCTTTTCATTTCCATGAATTCACACTGGGAAATTGTGAGAATTACATTAGTATTGGTATTCTTTGAATTATTTAAAGACCTTGTGCATTGTAAGTATTCAGTGAACGTAAACACTTATCCTTTTCTGCCCTAGTTCTTACTACAATTTGTGCTTAGGATTAATATTATCAAAATCAAATAGGATTAGTTAGAAAATTAATTTTCAATAATTTTCACAAGGTAAAATCATATAACTACAATAGAACCTCTGTAAGTTGACCACCCAAGAAACTGCAACAAATTAGTCAATGTACAGAGATGGTCAACATAAGGAACTTCCATGTCTAGTCTATGAAAGTTAGGTTAACTTAAGGAAACGGTCAATGTAAGGAGGTGGTCAACTATGGAGGTGCTAGTGTATTTACAGTATGATTTTCTAACTCAGTCAGATGGCTCATCATTTATTACTTAACTCATTAATTAATTCCTTCAGACACCTACTGTGGGCAATGTAACATGCCAAACACTGGGTATACAGCATGAAAAAGAGAGTTGTATCTACTATCCATGGAATTTATGTCAAACAAAAGAGAAAAATTATAAACAAATAGTTACATGATCTATTAACTTATAATAAGCATAAACAAAAGGCAATGCAGGATACTATAAAAACCATAATGGGTGAATCTGTCACAGGTGGCAAGAAGGTTTTTCTTAGGAGATGAGTATTGAGCAGATTTTGAGAATAAATTAGAAATTAGGCATCAGATATATGCATATGTGTCTGTACCTGTAAATGACTCAGGGAAAGGATTGAGTTGAATAAGACCAATGTGGTAAGATATGGAAAGTTCTAGAGATGAGTCTGAAGAAATATTCGGTCACACTGAGGATTTTAATCTTAATTTTTTTTTTATTTTGGCTTCAAATGAGGGCACATACAATTAAGTTACATTATTTGCATTTGTAAGATGAAGTCCGAAGTCCGAGATCCTTTATCCAGGAAGTATGCCACATACCCCTACATTGTACTCAATAGATGGGAACTATCAAGCCCCCTCTCCCACTTCTTGAATTTAATTGTGTGTGGTTTTGGTTCTTGTTCTCTTTTTTTTTTCTTTTTGTCATGAGAGGTCACTGAGGAATTTCAAGCGAAGGAATGATATGTTGAAATGTGGAAAACATCGCCTTAACTTCTAGTGTTGAGAGTGGGCTGAGGCTAGGCAAGAGTGAAATCTAGGGCACGAGATGGGAGGATTACACAGTCATCTGGGTTAAAAAAAGATATTGGCAGGAACAAGCAGGGGTGATGGGAAAAATAGAATTGTGTTGAGGGAAGAGACAGGAAAGGAGTGGAATGATTCAAAGTATCTACTGGGGTTCTGATGTCTGCGCTGGGTGGACAGAGATACCATTCACTAGAAGGGGGCACACTGAGAAAAGTCAGGTTGGATGTGTAGAATTCCATTTCAGACCTTAGGTTTGAAATGGCTGTAAGATTCCCAAGTGGAATTGAGGGGTGTGTAAATAGATATGTAAGTTAAAAAAAAATAGATACGTAAGTTCAGAGCTTAAAGGATTGGTCTTCACTGGAAGTAAAAATTTGAGCGATCTTTTATCTGGAGAGTAATTAAACACAAGACTGTGGGTAAGATTTTCTGGGTAAAGGTTTTTAGATCAGATATCCAATGAAACTGTTGTGAGGCACTCCCTGATTTTTGATACACTTTAGCAAAGTTCACCATTGGTTTAACCTGACTTAAAATATTTTCAGGGTTTATGCTATATGGCACCAAGGCTTAAACTCTTAACTGATTTCTTACTGTAACCACTTTGAGAACATCCAAAGTTCTTTCCTTAGAAAAACGTTGACTCTACATATAGATACCACTATGTTGACCAACATCTGTGCTTGTCTGTTGATCTTTCGAAAAGGATAGACTTTAAATTCATGTTCTCAAGTGTACACACCTGAAAAAGAACTTTGTCCCTTCAAACCTGAGGTTTAAACCATATGACTTTCATTCTATTCACAACACAAAATAGTGATAAATACAGCCACTTCCTAGAAAATTCAATCATGAATGAAAAATCTATTTTTGACTGGGGAAAGTAGTGGTGGAGGAAGGAAGAAAGAGTCTTCCATTAGTTAAAAGTCAGCAAGAAAAGTAGTTGTCATTGAAGGTTTTTGTGTTATTTCAGAGTGCTATATTTGCCATAACCAGGAATCATTTCCTTGTGTCTTTGAAAGTTGAGATATTAAAGAACACATTTGTGCAAGATTTCAAAGCTCTGCTTCTTTTGAAGAATGAGTGGTAGAAGAGGGAGAAGGAGAAAAAAGTTAAATTTTTAATTCACATTCTTCTTTGTTCCACAAAGAATTTGAAATGCCTTACATGAATACATGGAATGAAATATATGTATATATATTCAGAACAAAGAAAAATACAAATTGGAGTGCATGGCTGTGACTGAGGGGGGAGTTAAAATGCAAATAATGTAGACCAAAGACTCCTACATAGGTACTAAAGTTGGATTGCAGATTTGAGTCTGAAATTTTCGCTTTTGAGTAAAGAGAAACACCATTATATTTTTTATTCTACATAAGGAAAATAATTTCTTTCATCTAAAAGTAGTTTATTACTTGGAATTTTACTTCAAAGACACTGGAAGAAATATTAGAAAATACTCAAAAAATGTTTCCGAAGTAAACGTGGGCATAGTTATGTACAGCTTCTTCTGGTAGTGTTTCTCAACTCCGGATTGAAACTCAGTCCCAAAACAATAACAGCAATTCTATGAGGTGACAGGAACAGGAAGATCATCAGTGTGACCTTGGGATATGACTGCCTAACCTGATCCAGAGCTGAATCCTGGCCAATCCCCTGCTGTTTTAGATGGGTCTTCCTAGGGAATCTGATGAAAGCTATGTACCCTCGGGAAAACAAACATTGTGTGCACACACACACAGCATGGAAATGCAGATGATTCATAAATCCTTTAGAGCTCAGGTGGAAGTATGAGACGTCCAGTTGACTGTATTAGAAAATTACAGGTAGTGTAAGAGAGTATGGCTCAACCACTTGGTAGCTATAGAGATTTAAGCAAACTACTTAACTTCCCTAAGCCTCAGTTTTTTCATCTACAAAATAGGGTCAATAATATTGTTTACTATATAGGTTAGAGGTGAGGATTGAATGAGGTAATGCAGATGAAGGGCTTAGCATAATGTCTTTAACGTACTAAGAACTTAAAAGTAGCTATTAGTTACGATTAGCTTAATTAACCGAATCTGTTGTTACTGGCTATTAGTTATGCTGTTTTCATCTCCCGATGTGACCAAGAACATTAGAGAAGGGGTGATCGATCCACAAAATATCATGTTTATATGTAAATAGAAACTACTTTTCTAGGAAGAATATGAATAATCTGTATCTGACTCTCAATGAGCTGCATAATCAAAAACTGGGAAGACCCAGTGGAAGGACACGAAGGTTGAGTGGGTCCTTCACAGAGAACACTCTGTGAAGGCATCAACTTGCAGCCTCCATTCCCCACTCTAAATTACAGGAGGACACTCATGAGTTCAGGGAACATGGTATTTATCCTAAATGTTATTTCTCAAAGAAACAATAGTGGCCTCACAGGTTGTTAAATGTCACTAAGCTTTTATTAATTCCATTTTGGACACACACTGTTGACTTTAATGCTCCTGACTTTCCCCCGTAGATTCTTAGTCAGGTCAAAGATGTAGTCACATTGCAAGAGATGGAAAATCTTCCAGGAAAGTTACTGACCTATGCAAAATTGGTTTAAAATCTCTGCCAAAGGCTCGGCGCCTATAGTACAGTGGTTACAGCGCCGGCCACAGGTACCAAGGCTGGCGGGTTTGAACCCAACCCAGGCCAGCTAATCAACAATGACAACAGCAACAAAAAAATAGCCAGGCGTTGTGGCAGGAGCCTCTAGTCCCAGCAACTTGGGAGGCTGAGGCAAGAGAATCGTTAAGCCCAAGAGTTTGAGGTTGCTGTGAGCAACCACACCATGGCACTCTACCGAGACTGACATAGTGAGACTCTGTCTCAAAAAAAAAAAAATCCCTGCCAAAATGCTACAAAATGCTAGCAGTCACCACTGCTTCCTGGTTTTTATCCACTATTTCTTTCCTTTATTCCTTGAGTTATTTTACTCCCATGCCTCTACTCTCCTTTCTTTGCCTAACCCAGACTCCTAATTTTTATCCCTTTTCAAGGAGGCATTTACAGTAAGAATATTCTTTTTTTGTTGACCAAGCATAAAAAGAGTAAATCTTCACATTTTTGCTCTTCACAGAGTCCACTGCATCATGCTGAAACATACTTTTCATTTGTTACTGGACATGTGGTATGGTTTCTTTTATTCTTTTCCCAGTTCAGAACCTTTTGAGCACTTGAGACTGTAAGAGTCTCCTTCCATATAACCAAGAATTTACTGTATTGACATGAAAATGTCAAAACTCTAGGAATTGGAAAACTCCCCAAAACCTTGCAAAATTAGGTTTAGAATGAAGATGAGACTTGGGGACCTAGGGTCAGTCAGCTCTGTTTCCTGAAATTTTGCCTTGCTAATATATTTATATATTATATGGTTTAAATAAAAGCCATCTCCAAATCATGCCATTGCTATTTTCTCTTTATTTTAGTATCATAATTTTGGTTTTCAACATTTAGCATAAATATTATAGCCATGACTTTTTGGCTCAAGTATTGTATTAGTATTTGGTCAATATCCTCATTGCAAACAAATCAGGTCCTTGATGAATGCCTACAAAAAAGAATACATACTGTGCATGCTACATGCTAGGGGTGTGCTCTTATATTGTCACGCATTATTTCATTTTATCTGTTCCAAGTCTTGTGAGGACAAATACCCTTCCCTTTTCTCAAGTAATGTACACTAAGGTTCAGAAGGCTGAGTTGACTTGCCCTTGCTCAGTGAGTATAGTTTCCATTTTTAACTCACGTTTGTCTCCCTCTAACACCCTTGCTTCTCTGACTAATCAGGAAGGATCCAATTAATTTCATCAGAAACAACAAAGGAACTTTATAAAATTATGTATTTTTGAGTCCTTGAAACTTCCCAGTTCAGTAAATCTGGGAAGAACCTGGAAACCTTGGAAGGACTCAATTAATGGTATCTATTGTTAGTTATTAGTTATGCTGCTTTAGTTTTTCTAATAAGACCAAGAACATTAGAGAAGAGATTATTAATATTCAAAGCATCGGGTGAGTATGCAAATGCATGTCTCTCTGGGAAGCGTTCCATAACCTTGTTCAAATTCTCAATGAGGCCCTTAAACCCAGAAGCTTAAAAACCACTGGATAGAGGGAAACACTAGTTGGTTTGCTTTATTTTTTAATGAAGATTTCTACTCATATCTGACTATACCTCTCTCACAGCATTGTACTCAGGGCAGGTATGTTTATTTTATATATTATTACTCTAAGCTCTATATATACATCACTGAACTGTCTCTAAGCTTTTTTATTGTTCAAATTTCAAAGACCTTGGGCCATTCAATTTTTGCATTCATGCTCTTCATCTATTCCATAGCTCCTTGGATTTTCTAAAGCTCACGTGATTCAGGTTCATGGCCAGGTTTTGGAACAACTAGAATTTATTGAACATCGTGGTGTAATGCTAATCCTGTTTATTAACTAGAACCTCCTTTTAACAGTCACCAGTTGTTGGTCTAAAATAATGGAAGTGTTCTGAAATACATCTCTTTTGTGCACAGATACTAGAATAATCTTTAAACAGGCCATATCTTACCACCACAGCTAAAGTAATAATAATCACTTTGGTGCCCTTCTATCCTCCGAGTTGTTTATGAACACGAATCTCTTGTCCTTAAGAATGCCATCCCTGATATGAGATGGTACTCAGCATTCGAGTATGAGAACCTGTTCTTTGAATTGATTTTGAGATGTGATGTAGCACACACTGTAGGTTATTTGTCCACCATTTATTACTCTCTTTATTCTGATCTGGAATAAAATGGTTACAATGTGTCCAGCACCATGGGATGAATTGCCATTTGGTCCAACTCATTCCCTTTGTCAGTGATGGGTCTAGGGGTGGGCTTAGGACACAGTCTGTCCATTAATAAAAAAGAAAAGGCAGTAGGGGCTTTGGGGAGAGTAGTTCCTACATGACATGAGAATAGTGCTCAGGAAAGTTTCCCTTTGCCCTCACTCTCTGCCATCCTGCAAGGGACACTCTCATGTGAAAAACTAATTCTTGGATCTCAGCAGATATCCTGAGACCCTAAAGAGAAATAGTGCTGAACCACTGAGTATGGCAGAGCAAAAGGAGAAGAAGAACATTGGAAGAACAGAAGAACATTGGAAGAATGGAAGAACATTATGACAATGTTAATCTACCAAACCAACCCGGAGACTGCCCACCTCCAGGATGATATGGTTTAAACTGCTTACTTTTAAACAAAAGCATCCTGATGAAAATAATGATGAACTTTATTTTCAACTATGCACATGGCTATTCACAGACATGCCACTTCTCCCCAAAAAGTGTGACCAAAAAGAGAGGCTAAATAAAGAATGCAGAAGAGCCAGTGGATACATCAGAATAAACAGGTCTTTTTAGGAATAGAGTTGGCAGCCCAAGGGAATGGTGTTTTGCTTCCTGGCCAAAGATTTAATTAGACAAATTTCTACTAAATGAAAATTGAAGTTAATAAATCCTGGAAACTTTCTGGAAATCCAAGTTTAGAAACCTAGGACTAATGGTTCTGAGTCCTAATTCCAAACCTACTTTCTCTCCCTCTTCCTCTCTGTCAAAACACATACAAATTTCTTGGGGAGGCTCAGCGCCTGTGGCTCAACAGGCTAGGGCGCCAGCCATGTACACCTGAGCTGGCGGGTTCGAATCCAGCCTGGGCCTGCCAAACAACAATGATGGCTGCAACCAAAAAATGGCCGGGTGTTGTGGCGGGCGCCTGTAGTCCCAGCTGCTTGGGAGGCAGAGGCAGGAGACTCGCTTGAG
>CAUYRH010055566.1:0-13652 GCA_963574655.1 Perodicticus potto | reverse complement strand
GCAACCACTTGCCAGTTCTCCACCACTTTTGCCTTCCTCAGGGGGTCCCGAAGTCTCACGTTATCTCCCTGCGTCCCCAAAGGGATGTTTCTGGAAAAATCCTGCCAGCCAGAGATGCCTGAAGTCTTCTCTCCCCAGTCTTACCATGCCCAGTTGCAAGGAAGCTGTTACTCCAAAGGGACATTTCTTAAACTAATAGAGGCCATCTCCAGCAAACCTACAGCCAATATCATATTGAATGGTGTAAATTGAAAACATTTCCACTCAGATCAGGAATGAGGCAAGGATGCCCACTTTTTCCATTGCTATTCAACATAGTAATGGAAGCCTTAGTCATTGCAATCAGGCAAAAGAAGGTGATCAAGGGTATCCAAATAGGGTCAGAGGAGATCAAACTCTCACTCTTTGCTGATGATATGATACTATACCTGGAAAATCCCAAGGACTCAACTTCAAAACTAAGTGATCAAGGAATACAGCAGCGTCTCAGGATATAAAATCAATACTTACAAGTCAGTAGCTTTTATATATGCCAACAATAGTCAAGCTGAAGAAACAATCAAGGACTCTATTCCTTTTACAATAGTGCCAAAGAAGATGAAATATTTGGGAATTTACCTAACAAAGGATGTGAAAGACCTCTATAAAGGAGAATTATGAAACTCTGAGAAAAGAAACAGCTGAAGATGTTAACAAATGGAAAAACATACCATGCTCATGGCTGGGAAGAATCAACAGTATTAAAATGTCCACATTACCCAAAGCAATCTATAGATTTAACGCAATCCCTATTAAAGCACCATTGTCATACTTTAAAGAACTTGGGGAAAAAAAGTATTTCATTTTATATGGAATCAGAAAAAAACTTTGAATAGCAAATACATTACTCAGAAATAAGAACCAACCAGGAGGAATCACATTACCAGACTTCAGGCTATACTATAAATCTATAGTGATCAAAACAGCATGGTACTGGCACAAGAACAGAGTAGTAGATTTATGGAACAGAATAGAGAACCAAGAGATGGACCCCACTACTTATCGCCATTTGATCTTTGACAAGCCTCTCAAAAATATTCAGGGGGGGAAAGACTCCCTATTTAACAAATGGTGCTGGGTGAACTGGATGGCAATCTGTAGAAGACTGAAACTGGACCCCCACCTTTCACCATTAACAAAAATTGATTCTCACTGGATAAAAGATTTAAATTTAAGACCTGGAACTATAAAAATACTAGAAGAGAGTGCAGGGAAAACACTTGAAGAAATTGGCCTGGGAGAATATTTTATGAAGAGGACCCCCCCAGGCAATTGAAGCAACATCAAAAATACATTACTGCGATCTGATCAAACTAAAAAGCTTTTGCACAGCCAAGAACACAGTAGGTAAAGCAAACAGACAACCTTCAGAATGGGAGAAGATTTTTGCAGGTTATACTTCCGACAAAGGTCTGATAACTAGAATCTACAGAGAACTCAAACTAATCAATAAGAAAGGAATAAATCACCCTATTTCTATGTGGGCAAGAGACTTGAACAGAAACTTCTCTGATGAAGATAGGCGTATTGCCTCCAAACACATGAAAAAATGCTCATCATCCTTAATCATCAGAGAAATGCAAATCAAAACCACTTTGAGATATCATCTAACTCCAGTATGATTAGCACATCGCAAAATCCCAAAACTACAGATATTAGTGAGGATTCGGAGAGAAGGGAACCCTTCTACACTGCTGGTGGGAATGCAAGCTAATAGGACCTTTTTGGAAAGAAGTTTGGAGAACACTCAAGGAACTAAAAGTAGACCTACCGTTCGAACCTTGCAATTCCTCTACTAGGTATATACCCAGATGATCAAAAATTATTTTACAACAAAGACGCTTGCACCAGAATGTTTAATGCAGCCCAATTCATAATAGCTAAGACATGGAAACAGCCCAAGTGCCCAATGACCCATGAATGGATTAACAAATTGTGGTATATGTACACCATGGAATACTATGCAGCCATAAAAAAGGAGACTTGACATCTTTTATGTTTACCTGGATGGAGCTGGAACGTAATTCGTCTTAGTAAAGTATCTCAAGAATGGAAAAAAATGTATCCATTGTATTCAATACTACTATGAAATCAATATATAACCACCTACACACTCATATGAATGGCAAAACGTAAGTATAGTCCAGAAAGTAAAAAGGGAGAGAAGAGAGAGGGGAGGGGAGGGGGCATATGGGAGGAGGGAGGGTATTCAGGGAGACCTCACCTAATGTGCATGATGCAATGGTACATTTCGAAACTATTAGGAAATGAGTATAATTGTGATGAATGTGTTACTTAGTTCAATGTAAGCATATCACATTGTATACTGAAGCAGTACCCTGAACCCCATAAATGCATCAATGTACAAAGTTATGATTTAATAAAAAAAATTAAAAAATATCTATCTCAAGGGTTGAAAGGAAATTAAATTTGACAATGTGCATAAAAAGCACAGCACATTTTTTGGCATACAAAAGTACTCACTAAAAATAATGATGGTAAATGCCCTTTCCTGTTACCTTTGAAAAATTAATACCTGTTTTACTCTAAAGAGAGTTCACATGTCTACTCAACCTGTGACAGGTAAGACTTGAGGGCAACAAAGGAAGGAATCAAGACAATGCTAGCACCAAGATTTAGCTCTGGAGACCAATCTTATTCTCTGATGCTTGCTAGGAGCTGTACTGTTTCTATCTCACCCTTGGCTTCGCTCCCATCCTAGAACCACATCACAGTATCAGCCTCAGGATAGCATGACGTGAGTGAGCAGCTGGCAAACGAGAGCAGGGCTCAAAGCCACACATGCTCAGGGAGTTGGAGGGTGACCCAGATTCTGGTACATGCCATTTGGAATGACAGGGTACTCAGTGTTTTCTGAGCTGGGCATTAAGGGATAAATAGAGATACCATTCTTTTGCGACAGCTTCTGCTTCACAGAGTGAAGGCTCTCAGAAGCCACAAGCTGCACCTGTAAACCAGCACTTAGCACTGCTGAGGGGTATGGCCTACCTCCTTCTCACAGGGGTGAGGGAGCCTCAGTGGATAAGCTAATACAAGGGAAGGGGAATGAGGGAGCAGTGAGAGGGGAGAAGCGAGGGGGTTGGGGGTCACAGTGTATGACACACCTCTTGAGGACGGGACACAATTATAAGAGGGACGTTATCTAACAAATGCAATCAGTGTAACCTAATTCTTTGTATCCTCAATGAATTGTAAACAATAAAATAAATAAATAAATAAATAAAATGCATTTACTTTCTCTTTGCTGAGCAAAAAAAGGGAAGTGGGGAAAGTCTAAAACTGTTCTCCAGTGAAGCATGTATCAATTAACAAGGAGTAGGTTTCTATGTGCTCATCATTGAGGGAAGCAGAGTTTAGAGCAGTGCTTTTCTACCTGTTCTATCTCACGGCACACTTTAATCTATAGTTAAATTTCCGTAACACACTTAAATTATGTTGATCAAAAAAAAAAAAAAAAAAGAGTTAACAAAAGACTATACTTATTTTGCTTTTAATTTCTTTAGAAAATAATTAATGATCTTCAAAAATTTTTATGGCACATCTAAGATCCTCTCACCACACACCAGTGGAAAATCACTGGCCTAGAGACTATGGGTGTGGCTTGAAAGTCTATATGCTGGAGTTCAAACAGGCCTGGCTTTTCCAGTCATTAGCAGTATGGTTTGGACACCACCTCTACAGTTTTCCCATTCATAAAATGAGAATAAACATAAGAGCATGGTAATAAGCTGGGGGAGATGACCTATAAGATATCAAACTAGATTATAAAGTACTTGAGACAGTGTGGTACTAGCACACAGGAAAAAATTGTTTTGTGAAGTGAAAGAGAGAGCCTCAAACAGACCCAAGCAAATGTAAAACTCTGACAGGTGCCAGAGGTGTTAGAGCAGACTGGACAGGAAAAATGGAACTGCCCAATAAAGAACGCTGGGCCAACTGGTTGACATGTTGGAGAAATAAAGTTAACCACATATTTCACAGCTTTTACAGAAATTAATTTTGGTATATTAAGAACTTCAGTGTGAAACTTTAAAACTTTTTAGGAGAATGTATGTGATCTCCAGACAGAAACATATCAATAAAAAGTACTATTCATAAAGACTAATAAATGCAACTACATTAAAAATAAGAGTGTCTACTGAAAGTGTGGTGGTAGCATAGAGACGAACATAGAGATCAATGAAATGGAACTGGCAATCCAAAAATTAATTCTTACTTTTATGGTTAATTGATCTTCAACAAGGGCACTAAGGCATATAAATGGGGAAAGAAAACTATTCTCAACAAATGTTGCTGGGAAATCTGCAAAAGAATGAATTTGGACCCCCTACCTCATACCACATACAAAAATTAACTCAAGATGAATTGCAGACCTAAATGTATGAACTAAAACTATAAAATTCTTAGAAGAAAACACACCAAAAATGCACCAAAAACACAGGTGACAAAAAAATAGATAAATGGGACACTATCAAAATTAAAAAGTTGCCCAGGGTGGTCTTGAACTCAAAAAGAACCCAGGCTTAGTCTAATTCTCAGGTATTGCTGTCTTCAAACTCTTAGTTTTTCAAGGGGCCCCATACTTTCATCTTGTACTGGGCCCCACAAGTTATGCAACAGGTCCTGCTAGGGAATGACAGTTACAGGGACCATTTGTCCATACAATGATACCATCAAGATTGAAAAGAAATTTAGAGGTGAAGGAATGCACAGAATGGGTGAAAATATTTCCAAAGCATATATCTGATAAGAGACTTATTTCCAACATATATAAAGAATACATATAATAATAAAAGACAAATAGACAAATAAGCCAAATAAAAAATGAGCAAAGGATTTAAACAGACATTTCTCTAAAGAAGATATACAAGTGGCCAATAAGCACATAAAAATAGGCTCAATTTTATTAGTCATTAGGGAAATGCAAAACAAAACCACCATGAAATACCACTTTACACCCACTCGGATGACTATAATTAAAAAACAAAAACAGAAAAAAAATGTGTCAGCAAGAACATGGAGAAATTGGAACCCTAATACATTGCTTGTGGTAATGAAAAATGGTGTAGTAACTATGAAAAACAGTTTGACAGTTATGCAAAAAGTTAAATCATATGACCCAGAAATCCCACCCCTAGATTTATACCTAAGAGAAATGAAAACATGAATCCACATAAAAATTCTTACATAATTTTTCATAGAAGCATTATTTATATGTAATAACCAAAATGCAGAAATAATACAAATGCCTATTAACTGATGGATAAATAAAATGCAGCATATCCACACAGTGGAATATTACATGGCAATATAAACCCATGAAATACTGACACATGCTGCAACATGAATGGACCTTGGAAACATACCAAGTGAAACAAGCCAAACATGAAAGGCCACATAATGTATTACTCCATCTATATGAACTGCCCAAAATAGGCAAGACCTAGCCTGTAATCCTAGCACTCTGGGAGGCTGAAGCAGATGGATTGCCTGAGCTTATAAGTTCGAGACCAGCCTGAGCCAGAATGTGACCTTGCCTCTAAAAATAGCCGGGTGTTGTGGTGGGCACCTGTCGTCCCAGCTACTAGGGAGAATGAGGCAAGAGAATTGCTTCAGCCCAAGAGTTTGAGGTTGCTGTGAGCTATGACGCCATGGCACTCTACCAAGGGTGACAAAGTGAGACTCTGTCTCAAAATAAATAAATAAATAAATAAAATACTAAAAAAATAAACAGGCCAATCTACACAGACAAAAAGTATATCAGTGGTTGCTTAGGGTTTGGGAGTGGTTAGTAGGAGGGAGGGAGATTGACTGCTAATGGGTATATGGTTTCTTTTAGAACAAAAATGCTCTATAATTAGACTGTGGTTGTAACCCTGGGTTGCATAGGCCTGTGAATATACTAAAAAACATTAAATTATATGCTTTAAATAAGTGAACTGTATATATGGTAAATGAATTACAACTCAATAACATTTTTCGTTTGTTTTAGAGATAGGATCTTACTCTGTCGCCCAGGCTGGAGTGCACTGGCATGGTCATAGTTCACTGTAACCTCAAACTCCTGTGCTCAAATAATCCTCCCACCTCAGCTTCCCCAGTAGTTGAGACTACAGGTGTACACACACCACCCCACCTGACTAATATTTTTAAACTTTTTTTTTATAGAGATGGGGTCTTGCTATGTTGTCCAGGGTGGTCTTGAACTCAGAAAGAACCCAGGCTTAGTCTAATTCTCAGGTATTGCTCTCTTAAAACTCTTAATTTTTGCAAGGGGCCCCATACTTTCATCTTGTACTGGGCCCCACAAGTTACGCAGCAGGTCCTGCTAGGGAATGACAGTTACAGGACTATTTGTTCAAACCCTGATCACCAAGGCCAGAGTAGATCAACACCCGTGTCCCAAGAAGCCCTTCCTGTCTGGCTTGGGTTCCAGCCATGCGGACAGAAACCAACTGCATTTATAATGCTTCACTTTGGGTTTCCATACAAGAGCAGGAGCAAATGTAGCCAAGAAGCCATAAAAAACAACCCCCTAAATAATAACTGAACTAGTGGGGACAATTCATGCTTTTTGGTTAGTCAGATGTAAGCTAAAACACTAACCAGGTACAATTTTATACTGGTCAAAGAACAATCTCTCAGAATGACAGAAGTATAATGCATGGAGGCTTGAAGAGGTTGTCCAAGCATCACGAATCAGAACGCTGGTTGGGCCACGGATGCCAGAGGGAAGCGTTTGCGTTCTGACTCAGCGATAGCACTTTTGGGAATTTGTCCTGGAAAGAAACACAGAAAGAAAACTTTACATGCCAAAGATGCTCAGGCAACAGCTTGGCTATGGTGACAATCTGGGAAGAACCTAAATGTCTAACAGAAGGAAAAGGCATTCCATAGTCATTCAGTGAAGAAGCATTAAGCCTGCAGGAATGCGGGAAAGTGCTTATGATGTACAGCCATGCAAAAATGGTATTTTTTGGGGGGGGGCAGCGCCTGTGGCTCAGTGAGTAGGGTGCCGACCCCATATACTGAGGGTGGAGGGTTCAAACCTAGCCCCGGCCAAACTGCAACAACAACAAAAAAATAGCTAGGTCTTGTGGTGGGCACCTGTAGTCCCAGCTACTTGGGAGGCTGAGGCAAGAGAATCGCTTAAGCTCAAGAGCTGGATGTTGCTGTGAGCTGTGACACCCACCACGTCACTCTGCCAAGGGTGACAAAGTGAGATTCTGTCTCTAAAAAAAAAAAAAAAAAAAAAAAAAAAATTGTATTTTTTGTGGATCTCAATGATATAAAAAGGATGTTCATATAAAGGAAAAATAAATAACCAAAACCAGGGACCTAAAAATAGTAGTACGAGGGATAATGAAGTTATGGAAACACTGTGATCTTGAACATCTAGAACATACTGTCAGGAGTCCTCAAACTTTTTCAACAGGGGGCCAATTCACTGTCCCTCAGGCCATTGGAGGGCCGGACTATAGCTTAAAAAAAATATATGAACAAATTCCTATGCACACTGCACATATCTTATTTTGAAGTAAAAAACAAAACAGGAACAAATACAATTCACACCGCTGCATGTGGCCCACGGGCCGTAGTTTAAGGAACCCTAAATAACCCTTAATAACAGTTGTCCAGGGCACAGAATATTGGCCCAGGTGCAGCTCAGAAAGTTCAGCCAAAAAACTATGTATGTTGGGGGACAGAAGAGGAATGGGCTTGGAGAGAGGATTTCACCAGGCAGATGAGCAGCTGCCAAATGATTAAGGAACTAAGATTCATGCTCCCGAGTCCCCATCCTGTGCTGCTTCTGAGTTAAAATATTCCAGATGGAGGCAGGTAGCCAGCAGTCCTGACCAGCTGTCAGTTCAGAAAAAACACTGGTCCTCTAACCAGTCCCCTACTTACGGCCAAAAGGATGCTAGGCACCCCAGGCCAGGACACAGCAGGCAACCCAAGGGTGCTGTCCAGGAGGGGTTCCATTCCCCAAGTCCATGGCCTCCTTTCACTCTGACACACCATTTAGTGTGAGCAGCTACTATTTCTGAAGATGTGCGTCAGGAGTCATTATTCAACACACACGTCAGAGGGAAGCAGGACATAAAAAGAAATTTATCTTTGGCAGCAAAAAGCCCATAACTTCATCTTTATTCATATTGCTCATCTAGTTAATCAGATGTTGCTGCTGGTCTGAGCTGATTGGCACTTACAGGGAACCCAGGTGTAAGGAGGATGAATCATATCAGTAGTGGGCAGGGCTGTGCCCTACGGGACATTCCCTGAGTCAGAGCAAAGATGTCCATTCAGCAAACTTCAGTCCCAGTCATGAGGGCCCTTGAGCTTGAGCTCAACCCCTTGCAACCAGACTCAGGCCCCTCTCTTCATTTCACCGGCCACCCTGAGGCCTCCTCATTCAGCCTCTCATGGTCTCTCCAAGCTCTACTCTCACACCGGCCTGTGCTAGGGCCCCTGTGGGGATAGTCATCCTGGCCTGCAACTTAAGTAGCCTTTACTCTCTTTGCTCAGAAGTACCACAGGTCACTGTGTTATCCTCAGGATCAGCCAAACATTGTTCCTGACAAAATGATTATATTAACAGGGCTGTAACATATGGTCAAACAGGTTGTACACTGCACAACCCTAGGGGGTGCCAGTCACAACAGACACTGTAGATTTGTTTTTAATATTACACAAACCCAGGAAATAGAAGGAGAGAGTATTGTTCTGACAAATCACTATATTATTATGGTTTTAAATTAAGTAGAAATAAAGGGTATTAAGGAAGGGTACTCTTTTCTAATCTATATAAGGTGCCAAGTAGGCCCATGGTAGCCCTGTACATCAACCTGTGATCATCTAATGAATCAGCTCCCTGGATAGTGTGCTATATTCCCCAGGCTTCTTGAGGCCACTGATGGCAACAGAAGCCTGGCTGCCTGGTTGGGGCAGCCTAGGGCCTGTCAGAGTCTCTTTACCCCCATGCTGCTGAAATCTTCCTCACTGGGCATGCTATAGCTCCAGAAGCTGGCCACAAATGCACAGGGATGGTGCCTGCCCCACGAGCTGTGTCTCTTTTCTGCTGCACTTTCCCCCTGCAGGTGACCTTCTTTCCTCTCTAAGCAACTCCCAAATACAGTACAGCAGCCACTCAGGGGGAGCTCAGGGTTGGCACAGACATGAAGTGGGGATTCTGCATAGTTGGTTCAAGGCACCGTGGAAAGCCTGCTCTGTCAACCTCTCCCATCCCGCCTACCTTGAACTCTCTCTCCACTCTCCCTACCTATAGGCCTGACCCTGACATACAGTGATGTTCACATGTACACAGGTATGCTACCCACCTTGGCATCCCCAACATGTTGCTTCCCCTACCTCGGACACCCTGACATGTAGCCCACCCCATCCACCCCTCAGCTGGCTCCCCACCCAGGGCCCTCCATGCCGGATTCCTGCACACTGACAACACTTTCATCAGCGCTCATGGACTCCCATGCACCTCAGGCTTTATGAATATTGCAAATCTCTCTGTGGCGAGATCAGCACTTCCTAGGCTCTGAGTTCAGTCAGTCAGGGCCATGCCTCATCCTCCGTTCCTTCCCAGTGGGGGCACCAGTGAGGGAAAGGAAGGACGCTGGGCTGGGAACAAGGTATGCCTGAGTCTGGCACCCCCATCCTCTCTGGGCTAGAGTCCTGTTACCTAGCTGGGGACACTGCGTGTACCACACAGCGACTGGAACAGAGTAAATGACTGAAAGACATTGTTGGTCAGATTTTCTGCTAAACAGAAAAGACAAATTCTTCCATCTTCTCCTCTATCACTTACTGCTCTTCTCTCTGCCTCAAAAACATTGAAACATTTGAGATTTCTCTCCCCCTGGCAGCTAGCTTCTTTCCAGCAATATCACCACTCCTTACATTCCCCAAGATCTAAGGTTCCGTCCCAGAAAGTACCTGCCAGATCTACCTGCTATGGCCTCCACTCAGGCCAGGACCTTTGAGAGTCTGACAGAGTCCAGGTGCACAGCCTTCCTGTTGGCCTGACTCTGCCCTTGGCTATTCATTCAGCCAACACATGGTTAAGTGCTGGGTGTGCGGGCTCTGGGCCCACTTCTGCCTGTGCAATCTTAAGAAAGACCCCTCTCCTTGAGCTTCAGTCTTCCCATCTGTACAACGATCTGGCCAATAATCATCATACTTGCTACCCAGTAAGCATTCTCTGTGTGCCAAGCCCCTCATATTTCCCTTCCTTACTTCAAGCTACAGAGCAGCCTTGCTCCCCAGATGGGGTAGCTGGGGTGACCTCTGCCACACCACTCCTGGATCTCATCTGCCTCCAAAGACTGGACATGGACCATGTACACAGTCCCATGGCTGCCTTGGCAGGCTGGCTCCTTCATGGTCTTTGTGTAAATTAGGGCAGTAAAACATCACTCCCCAACAAGTCTGCTTATAAAATGTGCATGCATACAAGAAGCAACACTTAAACCAGGAGGGATCCAAAAGCAATACCAAGCAGCTACCATGTGCCAGGCAGGACCAGGCATTTGCACACTTATTATTGCTATCAGGTTTATCTGCTGAGTAGAATGCTCACCACCCCATACCAAAGGGAAGCAGACAGAGGCTCTGCCATGTCATATATCTATAAGGGAATGTCTTGCTTCCATGGGTCACACTAAGTAACAGTGACCACCAGGTGTGGGGAGGAACTAAACCAGGTCCTCATTACCATGAAGCCACACATCACCTCCAGAGCTGACAGAGCTGTATCCTCCTTACCACTCCCCCCTCCCCACTCCTTTCTGATCCGACCCATCAGCAGGGCCCATTCTTACCTTTTGCCTGTTTTAGGTCCTGACGCCTGGCTCAAGCCTAACTCGCACCTGGCTATCCCTATCCCCTACCTGCCCACCTCTCATTCATTCTCTAATATCCAGCTGGGTGTCATCTCCTCTGGGAAGCTCTCTGTGATCTCCTAGCTTTACCTAAGAGCCACACCCTCCACCTAAGTGTCCCAGGTTGTTCCAGGGAGCTGCTCTTCACAGTAGGACTAGAAGGGAGAGGGAAGGGGCAGGGAAGATTCCAGCTGTCATTTCTAATCCTGGGTCAGAAAAGTTCCAGTGAACTAGGAGAAAGCTCTAAAGGAAGAATAGGAGGCTGAGGACCCCAGATGAAGAGAAAACACCACCCAAGGGTGCTCCTTGTCCCTTGGCCCGAGATGGACATTCTCTCCATTCACTTTGAAGGTGGTGGGTTGGTTACAAACGTCATTTATGCAAAAGTGCTTAGGGCTGGTGGGGGGAAAGGTGCATTGCAGATGCAGGTGAAACCTAGCCTTCACCTTTGGGAGCTTATAACCTTGATGAAGACAAGGCTTGCATTTTAAAACCCAGGTCTGTTGCAGAAGGAGACTAGGAGAGGTCTGAGGGAGTTGGGGGTTGGGGAAAAGCTGCGGGAGGAAACAGAATGGGTTCTGGGCCTGCAAAGATTAATTTGATTACAGGGAGAAGCAGGGACACTGGGTACAGTGGGCAGAGTGAGGTTGGCCTGGGCAGGCTGTGAGGCCAGGCCCATGGAGGTGGCATATGTTAATCCCTGGGCACTGCGAAGCGACTCTGCAGATGCAAGGAAAGTGATTAGAGCAGACAGCCAGTCCCTTGCTTCAGGCCTTGTTCCTTCCTCCCAAGACCCCCAGCAAAAGCCAAATGTAGAGAACATAAGACCAAGTACTTTGGCAAGCCATCCCCCCAAAAGACCCTATTTGTGATTTTTTGAAGGACCTTATATCCTGGGTCAGTTCTCAGCTGAGGTTCCATGAGGCTCCTTTTCAGAGAATGGTACCTGTCCTAGTGCTCAAAGATTCAAAAACACCTTATCAAAACAATAGGCCTTCAGAATATTCAAGTACATGGCACTCATACCATAGCCACACACAGAGGCTGCCACATGCTTGCCACTGAGTTTGCTGAGGGCCTATCCAAAGGCATCTACCCTGCCTGACCTGGTATGCTCACCTTGGATAGCCCATGTTGGCTGCCATCACCCTGATGGCCTTCTGTTTCTGTGACAACACCTCCCCCACACTATCATTTGCTAAATTCAGTTCAGCTTTCTCCATTGGGTAAATCAGAGCTGGTCTTAGGAAATGGAGGTTGCCTCATATGTAAGCAGGGGACTTTTGAGACCACAAATGAGAAAGTAACAACTCCAGCAGTACCATGGGCAGGGCATGGGGTTCTGCTCTTATTCTCTATTTTCAGCAATTTACATTCTAACCAGAAAGACACATGAACTCAACATGAATCTGCTCACATACACATGTGCACACACACATAGCAAAGAGGTGAGATGCTGAAGGCTGAAGCTGGCCCTTACAAGAGTCCCCCAAATGGACATTTTCCCCTCTGTGGCTCACCAGACCTTGTGTGAAGAACAGAGACAGAGACACAGATAAATAGGCTCACTGATAGATTGACTGGTATGAACAGGTACATATTATCTCATTTCAACCTCGCCAAATAAGCAGGTATAACGCCATCTTGGAAAATGAGGACCAAAAAGGTTAAGAAGTTGTGGTTTAAAAGTGCTATTTATTGCCTATCAATGAACTCCCTCTCACCTGCCTAAGTCTGGGAGCAGAGTGGAGCCCTAGAACCTCTTTTAATCCACCTTCTATTTACAAGCGTGAGAACAGAACTGAGGCTCATTGAGGGGGAGGGACTTGCCCAGGATCACATAGTCCAGCATTAGGCTCCTGACAACCTGGCTACACCATGGGACCTTTAGAGTAGGAGCCCATGTGATGAACCTCTACAAACCCAGACACTGTCCTGACACTGAATGGTTACCACCCATGCCTCAGCCCCTGGTCCCTTGGGCAGACAGCAAGCCCAGCCTCCGGTTTAACTTGCACAAAGATGGGCAATTTATGATTTATGATACAATTTCACTAAAACCCTTTCCTAAGGAGAAACTTGTCTCCAGTGACCCTTCACTAGAATACCCTTAAGTGTGTCTAAAAGAGGAGGCCAGACTTACCCCATCTGCATGCTGGGGAGGGCTCTATGCCCATATAGTGTAAGTGATCAGCTGGTTCCCACCTTCCAAAGCTGACAGGTAATGGGCCTCCTGCAGCCCCCAACTGTATGTTTTTTGGCCAACATCTAAAAACTGGGAGAGTCCTAGTTTCTCTTGAAATACTGTTCTGACCTTCCCAAGCCCACCTTCACACATGGCACCCAAGGGACACACCCTCCTGTTTGCCCCTAGGGCCTCAGTAGGGGAGGCTGTGTCTGTTAGATAATTGCACCACTTCGGCTCCCTATCCCGATTATCCACTGAAAAGCTCAAACTTATGGCCCGCCCCTACCGCTCTTCACGCCAGAGCGGTAACCCCTTATTGGCTGTTCTACCATCCCGACACCTCCCCTAACCGAGTCTGTGTAAGGTGAGCTTGTCTTCTGTTCCCTCTCTCTCTTCACTTCTCCTCTCCTCTCCCCCTGTCCCCCGTGTGTCTTCTCTCTCTCTCTCTCTCTTTCTCTCTCTCCCCTCCTCCTTAATGCTGCTCTGCAGCTTCCCCACCAATAAAGACCTTT
>CAUYRH010055564.1:0-11305 GCA_963574655.1 Perodicticus potto | reverse complement strand
CCCTCCTCCCCTCTCCCCTCTCCTCTCTCTCCTCTTCCCTTCTACTTTCTGGACTATAGTTATGTTTTGCCATTCGTATGAGTGTGTAGGTGGTTATATATTGATTTCATAGTAGTATTGAGTACATTGGATACTTTTTTTCTCCATTCTTGAGATACTTTACTAAGAAGAATATATTCCAGCTCCATCCAGGTAAACATAAAAGATGTGAAGTCTCCATCTTTTCTATGGCTGCATAGTAGTCTATGGTGTACATAGACCACAATTTGTTAATCCATTCATGGGTTGATGGGCACTTGGGCTGTTTCTATGTCTTAGATATTACGGATTGGGCTACAGTAAACTCTGGTGCAAATGTCTTTGTTGTAAAATAATTTTTGATCATCTGGGTATATACCTAGTAGAGGAATTGCAGGATTGAACAGTAGGTCTACTTTTAGTTCTTTGAGTGTTCTCCAAACTTCTTTTCAAAAAAGTTGCATTAGTTTGCATTCCCAGCAGCAGTGTAGAAGTGTTCCCTTTTCTCCACATCCACACCAACATCTGTAGTTTTGGGATTTTGCGATGTGGGCTAATTTTACTGGAGTTAGATGATATCTCAAAGTGGTTTTGATTTGCATATCTCTAATGATTAAGGATGATGAGCATTTTTTCATGTGTTTGTAGGCCATGTGCCTGTCTTCATCAGAGAAGTTTTTGGTCAAGTCTCTTGCCCACATAAAAATGGGGTTATTTGTTCTTTTCTTATTGATTAGCTTGAATTCTCTGTAGATTCTAGTTATCAGACCTTTGTCGGAAGCATAACCTGCAAAGATCTTCTCCTCTGAAGGTTGTCTGTTTGCTTTGCTTACTGTGGAAATTTTTGTTAATATTCTTAGATGTGATACATGTACTGTGGTTATGTCTTTACTCGTAGAAAATGCATACTGACATCTTCAGAAGTGAAATGTTATAATGTTTACAATGTACTTTTAAGTGATCCCACAAAATAGTAAAAAATTCAACATATGCAGACAATAAACACACGAGCAGATAAAGAGAGTAAATAGAGCATAACATTTAAAAAACATTTAGAGTCTGGAGTCCTGACGTGCATTATACTATTCTTTCAACTATTAGGTGTTCAAAAAAATTCAAGATAAAAAGTTAGAAAGATATTATTTATAAAAAACTGAGCATATCATGTATATGCTCAACATTAGATGATGGTTAATTAAATTAGGGAATACTCAGAGTTGATATTTTGGAGGGATTAAATATCTTTTCAAAGAATTTCCAACTATATAGGCAAATAGCCATGATGCAGAAGGGAGAGGAACAGAATGCAAAACTCTGTCTGTGGTATCTATAGGTTGATCTCACTTTTTAACATTCAATTGAGACATTTCCTGAGCCTGTGACATGCCAGGGCCTCTCCTGTGTGCGTGAGAAGAAAATACACCTTAATGTTGGTGGGATTGTCCCTGGCTGGTAAGGTTATAAGAGATCCTTATTAGCTTCTGATACTTTTCTAAACATTTCAAATTATATTTGATCAGTTTTACAGTAAAAGTAACAAACAAACATTTTGTTTGAGAGAAGTCCTCAGAAGTTTGATATTCATAATAGCTGAATTGGCTGTGCCCTTGATATTCGGCAACCCACTTTCCCTGTGCTCTACAGGGACAAGTCCGTTTAGCCCTGCCAATAACTTTTTGAGGTAGGATTATTGCATTTTGCTGTATATAATTCATGATTTTTTGCCCAAATTTTTGAGGGAAAAATAAGGATGTGCACTGTACAAGGTGTATGGCTCAGGAGCGGGAGATCCCAGAGGGCCTCCTGAGGCTGCCATGTTCTCCTGCCTGGACTGGCCAGAAGCACAGAGACGATCTAGGATCTGGTGGGGGGAGCAGGTTGACCTGGCTGAGCAGCCTCCACTGAGCACTAAGATCAGAGGAGGGGCTGGTGTCGGGCTGGTAGGGCAGGCCACAGTCTCCTAAGCAAGGGCTGAAGCTCAAGGCCAGGCTGTATGGAGTCCCACCCACTCCCCTGGGATCTGCCTGGCTTGCCCTCAGGCTGAGTGGCCTCAGAAGCCCCCACTATGCTGTCCGTGTGCGTGGTCATCTCAGTTATGGCCCCAAAGTGGGGACAGAGAAGGTTTCCGTGAAAAAGGGAAGGCGCAGCCTTCACAGAGCAGGTGGCTATGGGAGGGCAGTGGAATCTGCACATTTACCAGGGAGCATTAGCCCTCCACAGGTGTGGCCCACAGCCAGCCACTTTCTCAAGGAGGGTTTTCCTGAAAGTATGGGCCCAAAACATAGGTGCACATTATACATGGCAAAATATTATATCATCCTCATTTTGCATGCACAGAAACTAAGAGGGTTTATGATTCACTCCCAAGAAGCACTTGGCAGTGTTGGTGGCCATTTTTGGTTATCACACATTGGAAGGGAGAGGACGGCAGGAGTTGGAATAGAGCCCAGGGAGCTGCTCAACATCCTGGGCTGCACAGAACAGCCTACCCACCAACGGCAAAAACTTATCAGCCCCAAATGTCAATAACACTGAGGCTCGGAAACCTGGGTTTAAGGTCACTTTGCTGGTAACTGATGGAGCCCAGCTTTGAGCCCAGGCAGCCTCACTCCCAAGCCCTCACTTGTTATCACTCTACACCGCTCTTCAACACCCTGCCGTACTGTTTTGGCATTAAACTTTAGAAAGGTTACTGAGGATAATTACTGGTAGCAATAGTAGTGGCTACCATAGATGGTGCCTTGTGATTTATCAAGAAATATAGGGCTGTGCAGTCATGAAGAAAGACGAATTAAGGCCTCTGCAACAATTTGGATAGAACTGGAGACCATTATCCCAGGTGAAGCATCTAAAGAATGGAAAAACAAACAGCAAACTAACCAATGAGTGTGCACAGAGGGAAGTAAAACTCAGTAGAAATCAAGCAGGTGAAAGGGTAAGGAGGGGCTGGGCAAAAACCTTCAACAGGGGTACAATGATCACTATCGGGGCAATGGACACAGTTATAACCCCGTTGTATAACAAAATCGACACATGTAACCGAAAACATTTGTACTCTTGTAATATTTTCCAATATAAATTATTAATTTTAGAAAATTAAGGCAAATTATGAAAATATAATTTTTTCTAAACATGCAAAAGAGACTTCTATCAAATTAAAATGAAATCTGATGTGATGCAAGGGCATTCTTATAAAGTGAAAGTGAAAATTGGCGTAATTCTGCTAGAAATTTTGCATTTGCATCAAAATCTTAAAATGATTTAAAGCCCTTGATGAAGAAATTGCACTTTGGGGAATTTATTCTACAAAATATGGCAACATCTAGGTGTGTAAATATGTATAGAACAAAAAGGGAAGTTGCCCAAAAGTTTAATGATAGAAAAGCTTAATAAACGGGGCACGTGTTCTTGAGAGTAACAACGTAAGAGTATGGAAAACCAGGTAGAGTATAATACTAGGTGAACAAAAGCAAGTATATAGTCACATGGATATATTTGCAAGCATGTTAACAAGTAGAATCATTTAAAAGACAACAAGGAAATACTTCACTAGCGTTGCTGGATTATGATAGTAGGGTACAGTTGAGTTTTTTTAACCTTTCTTTTTTCTTTTATTTTCAAAATTGAAATGGAGCTATGCATTTTAATAGAGTAAAAACAATCAAAATATTTTTAGATTTACATAAATCCCGAGAAGATGATATCTTTTTTAATGGGAGGCTCTTTCTAAAACCTGAAATGTGTGTAAACAAGCTTATGACCTAGATCTGAGCACTTTAAAGGTAAAAACAAATCTGAGAATAGAGCCAACATTCATCTTGACACATTCTCTGCGTCGATATTAGATGAGAAAATCTCCTCTCTGGCAATCTTAATGTCTCCTTCTACCTCCATAATGACTTGATGCACAAAAATTAATCTTTTTTCTCTGCTTTGATCCCTGAGCTCCTTAGTGAAGATTCTATCTTGTTCTATAACACATGATGAAGCATTTTCCCTGTTATAATGTGACGACGGCCCTACTGAGCACAGCAATTTGAGTCTGAATGTGCCACAGCCAAAGAGGAAATCTTAAGAGACAATTCCACCTAGAACAATTTGGCAAATGCATAAAAAAGACACATTAATATATCTGAAAATTGTGCCCTTAACAAAAGAACACAAAACAGAGCTGGGAATGGGAGTGTGGTGAGAGGTGGAGAAAAGGAGAAGGAGAGAGGTGAGATGCTCTGGCCAGGCCACCTGGACATGTTGGCCCTGTGGATCAGTTTCAGCCAAAAAAAATGAAAGCACATTTGAAAACTTTCAATAAAAAAGATTGTTTGTCAAGGCTAGGGGGAAAAAATTCTTTAATTAGTTTGCTCAAATATTAAATCTGACATCTAGAATCTCAATATTAGCAAAAATGTGATAATTATAGCTGGGAGGGCTTTTTATTGAATG
Organism: Perodicticus potto; assembly: GCA_963574655.1. NCBI lineage: Eukaryota > Metazoa > Chordata > Mammalia > Primates > Lorisidae > Perodicticus > Perodicticus potto. Next base: position 6,844 of record CAUYRH010055564.1, on the reverse strand, counting down.
TAAATTCATGTATAACACTTTCAGCATATCTCACTCCCATTGTTATCGCTCCTACACTGTTCACACTTAACTGGAGGCCTTGGGCTCCATTCTGAAACCTGATCTCAAATTCACAGCCTCCATACTTCTTTCTAAAGTAGCGCACATCGTCGTCTTGACAAAGGGCATGTCACGTCCATCCTGCGGGCAGACACAATCTCCAGACATCCTGCCCAGCTTGGGGACCCCTGAGCACTCAGCACGCCCAGGCTGCTGCAGGGGCTTTCTGGACTTGGTAACATTCACATCACCTCATTTCTCCAGGTGGAGGATTCTGTGGGCTTTCTAGCAACCAGTTTGACCAGTTTGGCTGTCAATTCAGCGAGGAGCTTGCCACCTCAATCTAGTCATTGGCTCAAAGACGGAGCACAGAAGCAGGGAACATGGGTTGGGTCAGGGTTGTGCAAACGTGTGTTTGTTCATTGATCTTCCCTGCATCCTCATTTTATAGAGAAGGGTACTGAGACTAGGAGAGGTTCAGTGACTTGCCAGGGCCATGGGGTTTGTGATGGTACACACTGACGGCATAGGCAGCCTCCAAAGCTGATACTCTGGGCTTGCTGGGGGCGGAGGGTAAGCGTAACACATGGCCATGAAGTGCGCTGTGGACACCTCAGTGACAAAAATAAATTAATAAGCATATGCCCAAGCATGGGCTGACCTATGTACCTAGTCCCCAAATATCAATGTACTATTGTATGTTCTTATAATAACCATTGAGAAGCAATTTCTTATTTTTTTTTAATGTTTGCAGTGACAGCCATTGAATAATCTTCCAGGATTGCAATCTCAAATGCCTACAAGGACCAAGCTTTTCCCAAGACATCAGGAGGAAGTGGGAACAGTGGCAACATGGAGAGCCTTTGTCCTTTCTGTAAGGACAGAGCTACAGGACCAGTAGCTTGTGTTGCTATGGGCAATTTCAGGCTCAGTGTACAGAGCTTTGGATTTTTCCAAAGAGGCCAGAAATAAGGATTTTTAGGTGAACTCTCCCAATTTGTTTTAAAGTTGGCAACTGATAATTTTCTTTTTACCAATTGTATGAGCCAAATGAAACATTTCTCCAAGCCTGATTTGATGAGTCCTCTGCTTGACACTTGTGGTCTAGAGGATACATTGCACTGGAGATGGGTTTTTTGTAGGAAGGCCCTCTGGTCAGCCTTCATAGGAGTAATGGGGACAGCTTCATCACTCCTACCACACAGCCAGTGAAGAAGCAAGCTGCCTATTTTGGCAGTCTTTATCATCTTAGCAGTAGGATTTGAAGAAAAGAAATGGTGATCCCAAGTTCCATGTTAAAATGTCTGTAAATTTCAAAGCCAGTGATCACAGAAGTGGGCAAGATGTGAGAGGCATTTTATAGCCCAGGAAAACAGAAAAACAAGCCAAAAAAAAAAAGGCACTGGCCAGTACCAAGCAAATGCTTAATGGGAGTCCCATTCTAACTAGCAAGGAGGTGACCACAAGACTTTTCAGAGGATTTTTTTTTTTTTGCAGATGTACTTTCTACTATCCATTCTATCCATCCTGTCCACCCCGTCACCACCTTGTTTCTCAGCATGCTGTTTCACTCATAGGCCAATGTCAGCTGCATTTTATTACTAACAGCCCCCTCCTGAAATGAGGGAATTGAAAGTGGACCATAATCTGGTGGCCCTAGTTATACTGGCTCAGGTACCCCAAAGTCGTCTTTAGACAACCTCACTATCTCGCCAGATGAGCGTTCTCACGTGAAAATATGCTTTAGGTGAAAGCATTTGAATGTGAACATGCAGAGAGAAGCAGGAAAATCTCGTAGTGCTGTGTTGAGAAGTAAGTGGAGGGAACGAATTGTAATGAGCCCACAGATGCGAAAGAACATCTGGGGGAAATCCTATACTACTAGTTTGTTGTTAATTTTTAAAAATATCTCTTCAACTGAGCACTACCTTATAACAAGTTAATTCTAGGAGAAAAATACTCCTAGTAAAGTAGCTACAAATGCTACTACAAGTGCTATACACTTCCAAATCTAAACACAACCACTTTGCAGCCATTTGTGGTACAGAACGTTCCCCACTCTGCTACTTACTGGCCTGTGACCTGGTGGAATTCCATGCTCTTCAGGCTGTCATGTGGGTATGTCGCCGAGAAAACTGACATGAAATTTCAACCTTCACCCCACTCTTACCGGCTGTGTGAACCCAGCACCAATTCCTTAATATCTCTGAGCCCCATTTTCCCCATCTCTAAAAGTAAAGATGAAAATATGAAAAATCACAAGAGCTACCCTATCCTATGTAATCTCTAAGAGGTTCAGTAGTAAGTGCATTTATCTCCCTGTTATCGTTCACAATTCATAATTTGATAATTAATTATTATTAGCAATTGACAGTAATACCATCTTCGTAATCATGATGATTAAATGATAGAAAATAAATAATAGCTCTTTGCCAATCAAAAAGATAGATTCATGTTAATTATGACACGTTAAAATTTTAGAAGCACCCAGAGAAGCCCATGGAGTAGGAAAGTCTTACCTGTGCACCGTCTTATCCTTATCAGGGACCAAATTATCTTTTACTCCCACATTATTGTTATTAAAACACGTAGATTTGGGACCTCTATTTGGGGATTTTAGTGGTCTCCACGTGATAACAGAGCATAAAGAATGGATCATAAGTCTCTACCTCGGCCTATATTTTGCTTGGAAAGAGGGTTCAGAGAGAATGCAGGGTCTCTGAAATCTGGGGAGGGTGGGCAAACGGGCAAGAGTCCATGCCACAGAGGGGAGAGTGAACAGCCTTCGTGGCGAAATCCAGCAGAAGGTCTGCAAGTGCCAGAATGAACTTGCCTGGCTTTGAGAAAGGACTTCTCTTAATGGAGAGGAAGTTGTTGATTCCTAACAACAATGATAATAATGATAACAGCGTAATAGCTGTTCCCTCCATTATGGTACAGGGTGTTTCATTTTATCATCTAGTCTCGTGTAGCGGCAACACCAGCATACCAGGACAATTACATCGGAAGCACCAACTTCAAATGGAAAGAGCTAAGAAGATAAAGCCATCAAAACATTTCGTTAATTTCGACATCAATATGTTGGAATGTATGGTGATTTGAGTCAGGACCAGGCTGATGCTCCCCTTTGCTTGGCAAACTGCCTCTTCATTGATAATGCAAATTATGACTGCAAACAGCATCTCTGGGGGGTGTTTAAAGTGCTTAAGGGAGCACACTGCATACTTCAGAAGCGTTCCTTTTATATGCAATTAGTCTGTTCATGACACATCATTCTTATCTATTCATTACAGTAAGTACCTGGCTTAGTTAGAGGCATTTTATGGGTTTATAGAATCACAAGAGCTCAGAACTGGCTGGAGCCTAAAGGTCATCAAGTTCACGATCTCTCTGTTGGTCCCTCCTCTCTCCAACATCCATGCCTGGGCTGTTCTTGTTTTCGTTCCCGTGCAGTAAGAGGCCACTGTGGACCTCAACGGGCAGCCCTTAGAAAGATCGTGAATTCTGGAGTCAGGAGGACCTGGATCAAAACCCGTTTTCATCCTGTACTGGTTATGCAAGCCTCTGATTCCTTTTGAGAATTGCGTGCACTGTACCCAATATGGTATATTTTTTGAGACTTTTTTAGACTCAGGAGGGAGTGACCACACATGGACACAAGGTTTTTTTTAAGATAATGGAAATTCCACAACTAGATTGTGATGCTGGTCATACAACGCTGTAAATTTACTAAAAGTTATTGAGTTATATACTTAAAATGAGTGAATTTTATGACATGTAAAGTATGCCTCTGCAAAGCTATTTCTAAAAATGAGATACAAAAATACCTAGCAACAAGTTTTTTTTTAATTACAAAAATACCCGAGGTGCTAAGCCTAATCAAAGCTAATTTGGGGTGTTGTAGGAGAAAGTGTGTGTGGTTTAGAAGCAAAATGAATTTTAGACAATCATCTGCTTTGCACTTTCCAGAAAACAAGAGAAAAATTGTCTCTACCGAAGATAAGTAAAGGTAAGATCATAGGACAGAGTGAAAAAAAAAAGAATATAGATCTACAGTGTTTTAAAAATAAATCCATGAGACTAATCTGTTTAAGAATTCAGAATTTTTTGAATTTTAGAAAGGTAATAAGGGGCATCTTCCATAAATTACATAACACCCCCAAAAGGGTATGTGACAGCATCTCATAATTAAACATATTAATAGTTCTTTAATTAAATATATGAATATTCATACTAAGTAGGACCAATGCAAGACTAGACAAAGACTCATGTCAGCTCGGGTCTGGATTTGCCACCCAGTTAGTTTGCTAACGACTTCAGAAAAAGCTCAGTTTGCTGCACTTCTGGATTTCAGGATTGAGGCTCCTGTGGTGAATGTTGTAATCATGCCCATTACAACTTGCCCACTTGACTTGCCTGTCCATTCTCTGCTCCTTTCCCCACCAATCCCCATCCCTCGCAAGGGAGACCTTGATGTTGAAGAACACAATTCACATGTCATAAAATTCCCTTGTTTTCGAGGGGGGTGGATTGCCCTGAGCTCATAGTTTAGAGCCTAAGTAAGAGTGAGATCTCGTCTCTAAAAATAGCCAGGTGTGGGCGGCGCCTGTGGCTCAAAGGAGTAGGGCGCCAGCCCCATATACCAGAGATGGCGGGTTCAAACCCAGTCCCGGCCAAAAACTGCAAAAAACAAAAATAGCCAGGCGTTGTGCAGGCGCCTGTAGTCCCAGCTACTCGGGAGGCTGAGGTAAGAGAATCACTTAAGCCCAAGAGTTGGAGGCTGCTGTGAGCTGTGACGCCACAGCACTCTACCAAGGGTGACAAAGTGAAACTCTGTCTCAAAAAAGAAAAAAAGAAAGAAAGAAAAATTCCTTTGTTTTAACTATATAATTCAATGAGTTTTAGTAAATTTACAGAGTTGTACGATCAACATCACAATCTAATTTTGGAACGTTTCCATTATGTTAAAAAAGAAACCTGGTGTCCATTTGTGGACACAATACCCCAAATTAGCTTTGATCATGCTTAGCACCTAGGGTATTTTTGTAATAAAAAAAATGTTGCTAGGTATTTTTCCATCTCATTTTTTTTCAAGTACAGTAACAAGTCAAATCTCATTTATTTAGACTACAGTATATGGAATTTGCAACAATCTTTATAGGAATTGAGAAACAAATTATCTGAAAATGTTCTTCATACTCCCTCCCCTCTCTTAATAGTTAAAGCCTGAGCACAAAACTGCATTCCTCAATGACTTCTGCATAATGGCCATGCTGAATTCCACCTTATAAATGAGCCCAAATACAAAGGGCACTATCCTGTCCACAGGCCAATCTATGTGAGGAAACCCCTATTGCATCTTTTATTGGTTTATTTTCACAGACACTGTTTTCTCTTTATTGAACATTTAGTTATGTTTTTTACCAGATAATGGAGACACAGAACTGGTTAACACTCTCTAAGAACTCAGTTCAAAAAAGAAAAAAAAAAAAAAAAAAACACTGGGACTCATGAGATTACCAAGGAGGTCACCAAGATAGACAGAAAAATCAAATACAACAGTGTGAAATAGGGTCAAAATAAAAAGACACAGAGAATGAAAATTACCTGAGATAAATTAAGCCATAGTGTTGAAAAGCTAATAAGGAGTCTGTCAGGAAGCAACATGGAACATTTTTAAGACTTGAAAAGCAGGTGGTGCCTGTGGCTCAGTGGGTAGGGCACCAGCCCCATATACCAAGGGTGGGGGGTTTGAACCCGGCCTTGGCCAGCTAAAACAGCAGTGGTAACTGCAACAAAAAACAGCCTGGCGTTGTGGCGGGCACCTGTAGTCCCAGCTACTCGGGAGGCTGAGGTAAGAGAATCACTTAAGTCCAAGAGTTGGAGGTTGCTGAGAGCTGTGACGCCACGGCACTCTACCCAGGGCAACACAGTGAGACTGTCTCAAAAAAAACAAAAACAAAAACAAACAAACAGAGACCTGAAAAGCATGAGCAGTTTAATAAGTTCAGGGAGTGGCAATAATTTCCATGGGATTGGAGGGATATAAGATAGGTATAGTTAGAAAGATTGGTAGGTATTAGATCCTGAAGAGATATGTTATACTAAGGAATTGGGGCTTTACCATATACATATATATATATATATATATTTTTTTTTTTTTCAGTTTTTGGCCGGGGCTGGGTTTGAACCCACCACCTCCAGCATATGGGGCCAGCGCCCTACCCCTTTGAGCCACAGGCGCCGCCTGGCTTTACCTTATAGATCATTGTTTCCCAGTTATGACCATGGAGACTTTGAAATTACAATGCAATGGGCGGCGCCTGTGGCTCAGTGAGTAGAACATCAGCCCCACATACCGAGGGTGGCAGGTTTGAACCTGGCCCTGGCCAAGGCCAAACTGCAACAAAAAATAGTCAGGCGTTGTGGCGGGCACCTGTAGTCCCAGGTATTCGGGAGGCTGAGGCAAGAGAATTGCCTAAGCCCAGGAGTTGGAGGTTGCTGTGAGCTGTGATGTCACACTCTATTGAGGGTAACAAAGTGAGACTCTTTCTCAAAAAAAAAAAAAAAAAGAATATTGATAACAACACAATATACGTTTAATTTTTTAGGGGGGGAGCCGGGGCTGGGTTTGAACCCACCACCTCCGGTATACAAGGCCAGAGCCCACGTTTAATTTTTTGATTCTTTAACTTTCTAAACATCTAAGAAGTAGAAAAATTTTGAATCATTTTAAACTCCCAAATACCAGAGATGAAGTAAATCATCTTTTATTTTCATCTTACATTTGGTTATCAAGACATGC
>CAUYRH010055552.1:0-36096 GCA_963574655.1 Perodicticus potto | reverse complement strand
GAAATTGACCTAGGCATAGGAAATGGGGGTTCCACATTTAGTCCCAAGTGTAAAGTGAAGGAGACACCAAGGCACAAGTGTCTCCTCAGCAGTTGTCCAGCCTTTTTGGCTATTGGAGCCTCTGGTGGGTGTTGTAGGTCCCCCTCCCTGCTATGCCAGCCACTCTTGTGGATGATAATAGGTGACAACTGTGTGCATCTGGCCTAATTTGTTGTCACTCAGAGCAAGTGATGAAGGCCATGTGTCTGTGCCGTGGTCCCATTGATAGGCACACTTATCAAAGGTGCATGTTGAGTGTCACACATTGACCTGCCCAGTCTGTTAAGACCTGTCCCCAGACATGAGGCTTTCATACCCACTGATTCATATCACTTCTAATATCTGTACCTCTTGTCTTGAAAGGTTTAAAAAGAAATGGGGCACAAAGAACAACTTTTCATACAAAGATGATGGAATTTATCATCTGAACTGAGGCTTTATTTAAGGAGTCTTAGGAGCCAGACGTGTCGCCCAGGGCTCTCCACCTGCCGCCTGTTCAGTTTTTAGTCCCTTGGAATGTGTGGCCATCAGTGGAATCGAGAACTTTTTTTGATCATTTTGAAAGTGTCTGTTGTTCTAATAAATACTGCTGCTTTCTGGTCTTTTGGGAAATGTTCGTTTTGCTTTGTGACTAAAGAGTGTGTGTGTATCATTGGTCCCCTTTGTCTGTGGGTGACACTGTGGAAAAGCACTCAGCATGTGGGGGCTCGGGTAGAAATACACAGGGTCAGATCTGGGCCTGCAGAACCCAGATGCAGCCATGGGAAGAATTTCAGGCTTACGTATATTCCATTTCACCACAAGATGTCACCAGGATACCACACCAACACTGCCAGGGGAACATCTCTCTGGCAAATAGAGTTACTGGTCATCCAGTAGCACCTGCCCAGGGCCATGGGCAGAGTGACTGGGGTAGGGTCCCCCTCCAGGGAGCTGGCGGGAAGGACCACAAAGACCTCGCTGTCTCCCTCCACCCCAGGGGCCCATCTCTTCCACCTCTACATGGAGAGAGTTGGCGGGTGACAGGGCAGAAGAAGGTCACTCCAGACCCCTGTCGTGTTGAGTGGGTGGAAAAGCAGACACCCAGTGGGAAAAGACCCGAGAAGCACGAACGTTCTGTCTCCTCTGTAGACGTTTGTGCAAATCAATGGGAAGCACATTCAGTTAAGTGAAGGGACATTTCAGTATTTCCATGGTAGGACTTCTACGATCAGAGTTTTGGGGGAATGTCATTACGTGACAGATGGAACAGCGCGGTTTTATCCTTCATCCTTTCTGCGACAGATCATTCCCTCACCTCTCTCTGCTCCCTCCAGAGGTGTGGAAAATACTCTACCAGGACGGTACTGTGCTGGCTTTTTGTCCCCGGTGTTTCCAAACTTCAAGTTAAGCGTTTTCCATCCTCTGTGGTACTTGGGTAGAAAGTCCAATCTTGACAGGCTCTGGCCCTATCCTTATTCTTGTGCCCTGAATTATCTGTTATCCTGGATTGTGCCAGGGCTGGTTTGCACAGGGGACTTGTCACTTGTCCCCATAATTCCAGCATGTCCCATTTGTATAATGCTGCCTACAGTTTCTTCCCACATATAATCATATATCAGCTCAACCCCTCCTTTTGGTTTGACTAAATATGCCAGTAAGGAAAGTATTCATTTTCCATTGCAAAAACGAAGTTAAGGGTTGAAGTGTTAATACTTGGACTCCGTAAATATTTTTCAAAAGAGTAAGAGAATCAAAACTAGAATCTAGAATTCCTGATTCTTGATCAAATTGCTTTTCTTTTTAACTCAAACATCTTCTCTTCTTTTTAAGGCAAGAAAGGGACTTAACTTTTATGATGATTTAGCCCGTATTTGCTCTTTCTGAAATTTAGATTTTTTTCCCCCTGTAATATATATAGTTTTTAAAATAACAAAGTGGGCTGTTTGTGGCCTTGCATGCGTTTCCAGGACTTAGAGTGATGAGCCGGAGGAGGTAGTAGTTTCCATTTCTGGAATCTCCGTAGATCCCGGATTTCCAGGCTGCGCTTTTTTGCTTTGGTGCTAATTAAGTGGACAGGTTCAGCATCTGTAGCTCATGTAAATCGTAGACATGCAGACCATGTGGGATCCCATTAGGAAAACCTTAGCAGAGCGCCTTGATCAGAACCGTCGTTCCTCACTGAGTTCTCTTAGCTGGTGCTTTGTTCTTTGTCCACCCACAAGAATAGCATCTCACGTGTTTCTTTGCATTTTGTATTTATCGTTCAGTATCTTTCAATCCATTAACCGGCAGTGCCAGGCAAAGTTAGGAGGAATACTTGAATTACAGAGCGAGAGTAGGAACTTTTGCAGTTACGTCTGGGGGGCTCTAATCAACTTTACAAAGGTCTAGTCCAGTGTTCTTGCTGTGACCGTAGCATCTCTGGTGGGAATGAATGGGAACATGGTGTACACAAGCATTTGACTGGCACATTCTTTGCTTGGGCCATGTTCGCAGCAGCTAGCCCGGGAAAGCAATCAGGAATTTTAAGGCATGGGAAGTTATGAAAAAGTAAACTAAAATTGTATTTGAATAGTACTGATGGATGCATTTGCTCGGTCATACTGCATCTTAAAATTAACTTCAGCGGTTGATAAAACTCTCCAAAGAGGATACTGGCAGCTACTGAGTACCTGTTGGCAAAGTGATGGATAATTTGTAAAGGTTTTCAAATGGAAAAGTTGTTTTCTCCAGCGAGGAAGCATGGTCTCAGATCGCCTTCTAAGGTCAGTGTGAAAGGGAATGCAAATTTACTTTGAGCAGAGAAGGCTTGATCTGATAGATGAGGCACCTAGGGGCATAGAGGGGGCCAGGGAGGGAAACACACATCAGCATTTGTGTTCTCAGACCAGTGAGAATTTTCCACCCACGTAGATTATCCATGCCACCCCTTATCTCCTGAGTGCAGAAAACGGGAGAGTTGGTTTGGTGTTCTTAAGAACCTCCCGTGATTGCATTTAGGCCATGGATTTAACAGGTATCCTTATCCTTTATTTAAGCACTGACTATGGTACTGAGTCCCCCCTGGTGCTTCTGGCTTTGATTGGAAACGCCCAGGGAACAGGACGGTAGGGGCATGAACTCACTGACAGCGCCGGAGATTCTGGTCATTTGACTCTACCTGTCTTCTCTGTTAGGTTTTGCTTTAAACTTTGGTTTGTTCGTTTTCGTGCTTTTTGTTTCTAAGGGATGGGGTATTGGAAAGGGGCTTCCTCCTGTAGTTTTCCTTTCAAACCAAACTGTCAAAGCCTTTTATAAACTCTTCTATGGATTTTGCTTTGCCAGTTCAGGAAACGTTGCTTAGGAGGTGGGGTTTCGGCGTTTTCACTGTGTCCATAAAAAAATGTGTATTACTATGCATTGCACACTTGCCACTTAGAATTTCTGAATGCAAATTAATCAGCTTGCAGCTGTGAATAACAATAAAACACATGATAATGTACCTGCAGAAAGGAGAGCATGTGAAATCTGTTCTCAGGTGGCCGTCAGAAATAGCCAGCCAGAGTGTTTGCGACCTGTTTTCCATAATTGTGGAGCTTTGCCTTTCCTTAGTTAATCTGTTTAATAGACTCCCCTGCAGAATCTAAATGCTTAAATTTAGTTTCTTTTTGGTCTTCATGGTGTTTATCATTGTTAACGTGGCATCAGAGTAGCTCAGCCTTCGCATCATGATAAATTCATAACCCAAGAGAAGGCAGAAAACATAATTATTATCAATTGCCTCTCTCCCGGAATTGCCATTGGCTGAGTGGAGCCATCTATGAACTTGGGGAGTAGCTGAGTCGGAGAAATACGGGGCTGGAATGGGGCCCATCTTGATTGTTGAGGAGATCTCCCCACTGGACTTGCCCTCTTCAAGTTCGTCCATATAGTAAGTTCTGCATAACATGTCAGTTACTTAGGAGGCCTAACTTTGATCTCTTTTTCCCTGCACAATATAGATTTTAATGTATTCATTTATTCAGTCATTCAATGAGTCTTGAGTGCCTGCTGTGGGGATTAGGTCCTGTGCTGTGTTCCATGGATGTTTTGGTAAATAAAGGCAGAGTCCTTGCTGTCATTAGGTTAGTTTTCATCCTGTTGGGGGCCACAAAATTTAAACAGCATACATCAAATGATAAAAGGTGCAAATAAGTATAACTTATTTTGTTTTTTAAAGCAAATGTAGTATTTCACCCATAGCCTCATTACTTTCCTTCAGTTCTTTTATGGGAAAAATAATACTAGGCTGCAATAAACATTCTTGTACATACATCTTTGTTATTGCAGCCCTATTCATAATTGCTAAGTCATGTAAGAAGCCCAAGTGTCCATCAACCCATGAATGGATCAATAAATTGTGGTTATTTACACCATAGAATATTATGTAGCTTTAAAGAAAGATGGAGACTTTACCTCTTACATGTTTACATGGATGGAGCTGGAACACATTCTTCTTAGCAAAGTATCCAAGAATGGAAGAAAAATATCCTATGTGCTCAGTCTCACTATGAAACCAATTTACAGCTTTCTTATGAAAGCTATAACCCGATTATAGCCCAAGAAGAAAGGGAAAGGGGAGAGGGAGGGGAGGGGAGGGATGGATAGAGGGAGGGTAATCGGTGGGACCACACCTACGGTGCTTCTTACAAGGGTACATGTGAAATGTACTAGGTGTAGAATATAAATGTCTTAACACATAACTAAGAAAATGCCGTGAAGGGTATGTTAACCAGTTTGGTGAAAACATTTCAAATTGTATATAAAGCTAGCACATTGTACGCCATGATTGCATTAATGTGCACAGCTATGATTTAATAAAAAAAAAAAAGAAAAATAATACTAGGGCAGTTGAGGTCAGAATCAAACGTGTTTGTTTATTTATTAAATTGCAGGTTAAGGATGAAATTCTTTAAGAAGTTTTTATGTGATCTTATTTATTCTTCCATCAATAAATGTACACGTTATTATATAATTAACTCCGCTTTCCATCCCTTGCTTGGTTGCAGCTGGTCAGGTGTACCCTCCTCAATGGTTCTGGCCTTTATTCTGGTGAATCAAGGCAGAGTCCTTGCTGTCATCAGGTTAGTTTCCATAAAAAAAAGTATATTACTATGTTTGTATTGGCTTCTCTCCCATCTAGGGTTCATAGCCAGGGGTTGCAGAGGTGACTCTTGGTAGATAAGTCTCATTTAAAAGAATTTACTGTTGGGGAAAAATCTTGTATCTACAGATTTTAGGTCAAAATAAGAAACACTAACTTTTAAAATCTGGGAAATTTGGAGATTATCTCTAGGGCCTGAATATTCTTTTATGGGGGATATAACATTGATTGTTTTAACTTGAATTTACTTTTACTTAAGAAGGGACCTTTTGGGCGGTGCCTGTGGCTCAGTGGACAGTGCACCGGCCCTATACACCAAGGGTGGTGGGTTCAAACCCGGCTCTGGCCAAACTGCAACAACAATAAAAAAGCCGGACGTTGTGGTGGGCACCTGTAGTCCCAGCTATTCAGGAGCCTGAGGCAAAAGAATCGCTTGAACCCAGGAGTTGGAGGTTGCTGTGAGCTGTGTGATGCCACTGCACTCTACTGTGGGTAATAAAGTGAAACTCTGTCTCTACCAAGAAAAAAAAAAAGGGCCTTTTAAAGATCAAACAAGATCTGCAAAAACCCTTTGAAAAGTGGAAACTGCTTCTCAAATCTGCTTCTGTTACCAAGAAGTTCATGAAGAATGAAATCTGTAATTGATTGTTGCTAAAGGATTTGTCTTCATTCACTGCCACAGTCTTTGCGAAGATTGTGGATGGAAGCCCAAGAGAAAAATATTCATTGTTGTGGCTGAAGGTGGTCATGTTAGCTGGAACCTGTTCAGATTCAAAGTCAGACATTGGGGTTATGTTTTTTGTTCTTTTCATATTTCTGAAATGTTCTGAAGACATTGTTAACGGCTGACTTGCTTAACTGGAAGATATTATTCGGTCATAGATTTAGTCATCTCTGTTTAAGTTAAATCTTTCTCAGTCAAAATAGCCATCAAAGGGATGGTTTAAAAAAATACATTTTACCTGGGCCAGGTGCCGTGGCTGACAGCTATAATCCTAGTACTCTGGGAGGCCGAGGCAGGTGGATTGCTTGTGCTCAGGAGTTCAAGATCAGCCTTAGCAACCGTGAGACTCCCGTCTCTTTAAAAAAAAAAAAAAAATAGCCGGGCATTGTGGTGGGCAACTGTAGTCCCAGCTACTTGGGAGGCAGAGGCAAGAGGATCACCTGAACCCAAGAGTTTGAGGTTGCTGTGAGTTATTATACCACAGCATGCTACTCAGGGTGGCAAAGTGAGATGTTGTCTCAAAAAAAAATTGTATTTTTAGTATAGTAAGAATACTTGACATGAGATCTACCTTCTTAATGAATTTTTAAGTATACAGTACATTAATTTTGGCTATAGGTATGGGAAGGCATTTTTTTTTTTTTTTCTTTTTTGCAGTTTTTTGGCCGGGGCTGAGTTTGAACCCGCCACCTCCAGCACATGAGGCCAGTGCCCTACTCCTTTGAGCCACAGGGCATTTTTAATGTGCTGTGGTGGCCTGTTGGGGTAGCATTTGGCTTGACCCTCTACCAGTGGATTCATTGTATGTATATATATCCCAAGAATGTAAAACTTTTGTTTTTGGTGAGTCAGTTTTCACCCCAAGATACATAGTATGGCATACCTTGATTTCACCAAAAGGTAGCAATATTTTCCTCTCCTTGGGACACCCCATGTTGATTTCTTCACCTGGGAAAAGGCATCCCCCATGCTTGGCCCTGGACTTGTGTGAGTCAACCCCTCTCCTTGGGTCTCGCTGTAGATACAGCCTTCTCTAACATCCTAAACCTGAGAGTAGAAAGATAGGTCACAGGACCAGCATTTTAATTACATTAAGGGAATTTATTGATTTTAGTCCTGAAAATGGGTGTGGAGCTAATACCCGTTTTTTAAATATCTGGATTATATAATAAATTTACTGTGCACATAGCTATTCCATTTTTAAAAACCTTTGTGAATGCTAACTAATTTATAGCCTTTATAAATTTGAGGAATAATGTTCTAAATGCTCTAATCCCTAAATTCTCTGGTCCAGGTTATTATATTTTTATGACTATTAATTTTGATATAGGCCTTTTAAAATCAATTCCTCCCTGTAATTACAACGCTGCTTTATGTATTTGTGATATATCATAGGAATATACTTGCGGGTCATGAGAAGTTCATGTGTGCGCGCAGTGTGGGCCCAGACGTTCACCGGGCTGCTGGTGCAGGCAGCCATGGTTCTGTACGTGGCTGCAAAGTTTACAGGCTATTCAACAGCCAGATTCCTATTCCACTGTGCACTTTTGGTTTTAAGGGCATTGAAAAAGAGCGATCTTTAGACCTCCAGCCTTTTGAGAAGTCGTGGACTTGATATGGTAGATTGAATTTGAAGAACTAAGAACCCAGCACATCATAATGCTAATAATTCTCTCAAGTCAAAAGGTAACTCTCATTTTATCATGCATTGATCACCATAATTTCACTTTATGTTGGATTGATTTTGGACAAAGAACCACAAGTCTCTATTTTAAAAATAGAGGTAAAATGGCACAGAAATAAAACCCTCAAGTATCGTCCCCTAAGGGATTTAAAAATCAAATTTAACTTTAAAAAAGTGATTAAGTTGACATAGCAGGATCTTGGCTATGGAGTTTCCTTTTTTCTTTTTTTTTTTACTAGAATAAAATCTCAACTTCCAATTTCCTGCTGGGTGGTCTTAAAAACTTGCAACCGTAGTCCCTTCTATCAAGAGAAGCGGGATAAAGAAAAAAATTTTTTACTCCTCAGCTGCTGGCTTTAACATGAAAAAAGTACACACATGCGTAATGACATCGATAATGATAATGGAGGGAAATGTCATAAATAATTAAGAGTTTATTTGAAAAAATTATACAATATTTATTATTGTTGTTTTTGATATTAGTGGGAAGGAGTCCTTGCCATACCTGCTTCAAACAGTTTGATGCTTTAAGACAGAGTGTGCCTGTGTTTGTCAGGCGGGGTCTGTGTCTTTGATTTGTTTGACATTGTTCTGGAGAAGGTGCTTCACTAGGCCAGTTCTGGTGCCTGCGGTCTGTCTGGTTTAGGGAGACGAGCTGGGCCGCTTCTTCCGACTCCTGGCATCCAGGAGTGGAGGCCCACTCA
This sequence comes from Perodicticus potto, assembly GCA_963574655.1. NCBI lineage: Eukaryota > Metazoa > Chordata > Mammalia > Primates > Lorisidae > Perodicticus > Perodicticus potto. The sequence continues at coordinate 27,841 of CAUYRH010055552.1, read as the reverse complement.
GCATTCTGTGGGTGAAGGATAAAGGAAGTTTGTCTGACACCAGCAATCCCAGTGCCTAGGCTGGGAAAAGCCTCCAAAGGAATGCAGGAGAGGCCCCGACCTTATCTCTGGCTGTCTGCTCCTTCAGTGTGGCTTAACTGATCTTTAAATTCCTTCCTGTTTCCTTCCTCGTGTCTTTTTTTATTTCTTTTTTTGTTCTTTTCTTTTCTTTCTTTCTTTCTTTCTTTTTTTTTTTTTTTGAGACAAGAGTCTCACTTTGTTGCCCTGGGTAGAGTGCCCTGGCATCATAGCTCACAGCAACCTCAAACTCCTAGGTTCAAATGGTTCTCCTGCCTCAGTTTCCTGGGTAGCTGGGACTCTAGGCACCTATCACCATGCCCGGGTAGTTTTTTCTAGTTTTTTAAAGATGGGGCCTTGATCTTGCTCGGGCTGGTCTTGAACTCCTGAGCTCAAGGGATTCTCTCACCTTAGTCTCCCAGAGTGCTGGGATTATGGGTGTGAGTTACCACACCCAGCCATTCCCTGGTTGTTTTTATTTTTTAATTAATTATTCAGTTAATTTTTGAGGCAGAGTCTCACTCCGTCACCCTGCATCATTATAGCTTACAGCAATCTCAAACTCTTCGGCTCAATAGCAACATCAAACCCAAACTCTTGGGCTCAAGAGATCCTCTTGCCTCAGCCTCCCGAGTAGCTGGGATTACAGTGGCCCCCAACAACGCCTGAGTAGTTTTTCTGTTTTTTGTACAGATAGGATCTTGTTCTTGCTCAGTCTTCTACACCTTATCAGCTCAAAGGATCTCCCCACTTTGACCTTCCAGAGTGCTAGGATTATTAGGCATGAGCCACTGCACCTGGCTTTTTCATAGACAGACAGTGTCTTGATCTGTCCCCCAGGTCCAGTACAGGGGTATAGTCATAGATCATTGTAGCCTCAAACTCCTGGGATCAATTTTTTTTAATTAAATCATAGCTGCGTACATTAATGCAATTATAGGGTACATTGTGCTGGTTTTATATACAATTTGAAATACTTTCATCAAGTTTGATCCTCTCATTTCAATATGAACCTGGCTACTCCCAACCTCCTGGGTAAGTGGGATTATAAGGATATATTACCATGCCTAGCTAATCCTTAGGTTTATTATTATTATTATTTTTGAGAGACTAGGTCTTGCTATATTGTCCAGGCTGGCCTTGAGCTCCTGGCCTCCTTTACACAAACGTTCAAAGGAAGTGAATCTGATGGATGCGGGGTAGGCACCACTGTGCATTTTGGACAAAGATTTCCAGCCAGACCACGTCATAGAAGGCTGTTCTCCCATCAAGGGTGCTCACATTTTCCAGATGGGGATGGGTGTTCCATCAAGGTGGTTGGGGGACAAGATCACAGAGCTGCCTATGGCTAAGGAACAGCCCTTAAGGATGCCCCTAAGAGAGCTGCTAAGGATGCCCCATCACTGGGAGCTGTGAGCGTGTTGCTTTTCCCAAGCAGAAGCCTGGAGCGCAGTAGCACCCCCTGAAAATGGAGCACAGCCCTTTATCTAAAGAGCTGGATAGCCCATGTTTTCACCTTCCGGCTTTCTAGTTTCTGTTACAACTACTCTGTCAGAGTTGAGTAGTTGTAACAGAAACTAGAAAGACACAGACAATGTAGAAGTACATGGCTATGTTTCAATAAAACTTTATTTATGGAAACAGGCAGTGGGCCAGGTTTGGCCTGAGGACCGTAGTTTACCAGCCTCTGACTAGACTCTGGCCACCAGATCACAGGCTTTGAATTTGAATGCTTTAGCTCTAAATCTTTCTAACTTGTAACTTGGGCAAGTAAATTAAAATTCCACGCCTCAGTTTTCTCACTTGTCAAATGAAGATAAAAATAGCTTCTTTTATTAGAAGTGTTGGATGATGTCATTTGTGCAAAGCATACAAAGTGCAAAGTTACATCTCAATAAAGGCTAGTTTATTTCCTAGGCTCCTTAATTGCGCTTACAAAGAATGGTGGGAGAGGGTTCTAGAGCTGAGGCCCCTGGAGAAGAGATGTTTTTGTGATGCTTTTGGCTTTTCAGTTTAACAGTTAGCTTTGCTCTTCTGGCAGACGCATCAGAACTTCATCAGTCACTTTGTGGTTTTCTCCTTTCTGTGTTGAGGACGCCGTCAACATTGCCATTTTAAACATGGGATTTGCTTTTAAGTCGTTTACTCACACGGATTTCTCTGTAATCATTTCCAATCCTTTCAGAGGGTGGATTGTGCAGAGGATTAATTCTGCCTGATCTGTTAGTGCATATTTTTGGCCTAAGCAAGATAAGAAGACATTAGTATACTACACAATCTATGTATCAAAATGTGTGACTTGACTTTCATAGTTGACACGTGCTAGAGTTCACAGAGGGCACTAGAGGGGGACTTGGGATCTGGGAAGGGACACAGGGTCCCCTGGTGTTAACATCTGCGTTCCTGCCTGGCTTATGGAGTTCCATAGTCAGTGTTCAGATTAAAGGTGGGACCCACAGAAAACGTGTAAGGCAAATAAGTTTATAGCCTATCTACTGTATACCATGATTCCAGTTTAGGGAGTACAAACATTGCATTTTTAATGTGTTATTTTTTGAAAGGGAACATTTGTTTAAAGAAAATAATTTTTCTGAGTTACGGCTCATACCATATTTCGTATTTAAGCTTTGAAAGATTGAGTACAAAGCAATTGACAAGAATATCTAAAGGAAGGAGTGTCTTATTTTAGGAGCAGCCAGGTCCGTACCCCTGTGATGTAGCCAAGAGCTTTCCCTTGGTCGTCTTGGGGGCGGGAGACAGGTCACCAGTGGGTGACATTCTGGGACAGGACCCTGCTTGACCTGGAATGACCTAGACCAGGCGATGACAAGCTTCCACTCAGGGGCCAGACACAGCCTGCATGTCTTTGGGTGCGGCCTACAAGCACCAAATAGTTTTTGCATTTTAAGTGGTCATAAAAAAAATCAGAAGAAATATTATTTTGTGATACATGAAAATTATGTGGAATTTAGATTTCAACATCCATAAGTTAGGTTTTGGATTTCATGAATAAAAAAGTTACAGAAGTTTGGTGTTTTCTCTTCTTATGTAAGCACCTCCATAATAGCTTTGGTTTTGCCTCTTGGTCCACAAAGCCTAAATTATTTACTGTCTGGCCCTTTACGAAAAGCTTGCCAACTTCTGACATACAGCAATGATTTTCTTTTCTTTTCTTTTTTTTTTATTTTGCTTCCAAATTCTTTCATTAAACCAAGTCCCTTGAGGGAAGCCTGGTTTACAAAATAGATAAACAGTGCAGTTCTCTGGAGCAAGAGGCTGTGGGCTCTGCCTGGCTGACCTCAACCCCGGCCTCACTTCCACACTTCACCTCCTGGGGATGAGGCTGCCTTCGTCCACAAAGCGCTTGGACTCAGGCTCGCAGACACCCACGTGCAGTCCCTTTTTTGCTATTCCAAAATCCAAAGAGCTCTTAAAAATACAACTATTTGTGTGTGTGTGTGAATTTACTGCAAACTTATTTGGTGCCAAAACTCAACCTTCACTTCAGCGTCCCTGTTTCTCCGCTCTAATGATTCTATTTCCACCAAGGAAATAGAAGTGCCTTTGTGACAGGACGTTATCCCAAACCCCACTGGGGCGTTGTTGTAACACGCGGTCTGCACACCACCCTGCCTTTCTAACGGGGGATAGATAATCTGAAATACCGAGGCTCATCTACTCCCCAGGGCAGATGGGGACAACACCCTGTCTGATGTGCTCTTGCCCCAGAGGCCTCAGGTTTACACCACCTGTCTGCACGGTGCACTTCCCTTTGACCGCTGGCACCCAGGATGGCGGCACGGCCCCTGCTGGTTCCCAGCCGTGCTGTGTGAGTGCTCCAGTGCCCACCCAGCCTCCCTGCCCTAGGTGTGTCCCACGGTATCTTCCAGCCCTGGCCCTGTAACCTTGTAGTGTGGCACTGGGCCATCCTTATGGGAAAGTGGGGGTTCCCTTCCCCCAGGGAGAGTAGAGCAGTGTTGCTCTTCTGCCCCCCACCCCTCAGAAGAGCATCATTTAGGTTGTGACTCTAGAGGATAACTGGGCCCAGACATGACATTTCCTGTCACAGGGCTGGTCAGCTATCACTAAGGGACCCCAGTGGTCTTGAGCCTGGACCCTGAGGCCAGCTGTGTCCCTCTACCCCAGCCTCAGGGATCTGGCTCCCCCAGCTATGGAGCTACCATTTCTTTGTTCCTCAAGACTCACTACAGGATGGGGCGAGGCCCTGCCTTTGTCTGTTCTCAGAGTCCATGGTGACATGGTAGTGCTCGGGCTCTAAGCCCCCTGGGTGGGCACAGGGGAGGGAAACCATCAGTGTGGGCAGTGGTAGAGTCCAACTGCAGTAAGTATTTACCAGGTGCTCATGAGGGAGAGGTGGGGCTGGGCAGCCATTGCAGGTACGAGGATCTGTCTGAGACTGTGCCCTTAAGACGATGCTGGACTCATGGGGAGGACAGTGGGCCAGTGGCACTCTCTTCAGAGCGGATGGTTGGGGAAACTCTAAGATCAGATTCATGTCTAGTCCCGTATCCTTTGTCTCAAACCAGCAACTTGGGATTTAGGGATCTCTGCACTTGCTGGCCCCTGTGTGAGCAGTGGGTATGTTCTTAACATGGCTAGCCACCCCTGCTCACTGCTGTGATTTTGCAGCCTGAGGCCCATGCTTCTCACTATATCCCACCAACATCAGCCTTTGGGAGGCCAGCAGTGTGCCCCTCGTGCAGATGAAAATACCCTTAGCCAGTTGCAAGGATGTGGGATCAGCCTAAGTGCCCACCCCCTGGTGAGTGGATAAAGAAAATTGGTATATATACACCATGGAATGCTACTGAGCCGTAAAAAAGCACAAAACGTTGTCTTGGATGGAAGTGGAAACCCTTATCTTTAGTAAAGATACTTAGAAACAGAAAACCAAATAGCATGTGTTCTCCCTAATCAATGGGAGCTCAGCTCAGGTTCCGTGGGCGTACAGAGTGGTGTAATGGACACAGGGCACTCAGGATGGGGGTCGGTGGCAGGGAATTGAGGGAGGAAAAATTACCCCTTGAATACAGTGTACACTATTTGGGTGATGGATACACTGGAAGCCCAGACTTCGGCACTACGTGATTCATCCCTGTGGCCAAAACCCACTTTAACCCACTTGAATCTATTGTAATGAAAAAGGAAAAATTAAGCACTGTGCCCCACAAATCTGGAAATGAGAGAATGCCGGTGACACTCGCCAAAGTGTTTCAGGGGATCAGGTGAGCACAGTTCCCCGCAGGCAGTAAGTGCTCAGTAAATGCCAGTGGGTAATACTTGTACTGCTGACGTGGTGTTTTCTTCTTTCCCCGCCTCTGCCTGCCTTTCCTCTGCCTCCCCTTTCCATCATTTCTCATCATCAGAGCCTGCCCGCCTCACCCCTTCCCAGCCCTGATAATGAAGGTGGTCGCTTACGATGAATAATTATTATGAAATCATTGCTCAGATTCACCCAACTCATAGAGGAGGGAGTCAGGACTCGAACCCAGGTGATCACCATTCACCTTCTTACCCATTCAATAAGCCGAAAAAACAATATTCTTGGACAGTTTCATTTAACAGCCCTCTCTCCCTCACGGTGCCTTTTGAGGCAGACAAATGCCGCTGATAAAGCAAAAGCAAATGTTTTGGGTGAATTCCCCATAGCTACAGTAGATTTGGGGGCTGAGAAATGGAATTCCTGTCATTGTTGACTGAAAAATACGGCTCTCCTAATAGAGTCCGGGTGCCGGAGCCGTTAGCCCCATCGCCCTGCAGACTTGAAGAATGGCGACGTCGGCCTAACATAATTTTGGTAACTCTGTCTGCTTCTGCCTCGGGTAGAAATAATTCAGATTTCACTCTCCATTTTCTTTAATGGCCTAAACAGCCACTTTGTAATACCTGTATTTTATGAGACGTAATTCTGGATATTGTTTCAGCAGCATTTTTGAAAAGACAAACCTGAGCGAGGCGGGCGATTTCACTTAAGCAATTTTTAAGTTATTTGTAAAATGATACGCTGTCTTTCTGACCCAGTTACTTTATAAAGCGACGTTCTCTGGCAAGCATTAACACAACTTCTCCGTGTGTGGGCTAAATAAATGCTCGGGAAACACTGATGGAGCACTGCCTTGGGTAAATAATTCTCTTTGCACACATTGCCTAGTTTATAATGAGGAGTTTTCTTCGTGGTCTGAGCAACTGTAACATTCCATTGAAAATGAGACATAAATCCTTGAGCAAGGGAGATAGGGAACCAGGGTTGGAGGAGGGGGGGTCGTTAAAAGGTGGGGGTGGTGAGGGTGACCTTCTGAGCCCCCTTTCTCCTATTATCCAGCCTTTTAAAGTTTGGAAGCCCATTGATGGATTAATTGATGGATCGATCAGGATGGAATCGCACTGTTGCCAGGATTAGAGTACAGAGGCATCATCTGAGCCCGTTGCAGCCTCAAACTCCCAGGCTCAAGTGATCCTCCCACCTCTGCCTCTCAAGTAGCAGGGACTACAGGCATGTGCCACTAAGCCTGGATGCTATTTCCATTTTTTTTTTTTTTTAATAAATTGAGTCTTGCTTTGTTGCTTAGGCTGGCCTCCGATGCCTGGCTTTAGTAAGCGATCCTCCTACCTCAGCCTCCCAAAGTCCTGGGATTACCTCTATGAGCCAGTGCGCCCTGTTGGAAGCCTTCATTCCTGACCCAGTCCACATTCCACGGGTAGCTTTTCTGTGCGGATTGCACTTCAGAAAGCACCTCGTTTCTGCGAGGCATGTGGCAGAAGGCGTCCAGGGTGGTTGGATGTGCACCACTGTGGGTGTGCTTGGTACTCTCTTTTCTGCCTGTGCAAGGGTGGGCAAGTCCGTCACCCCACACAACCTCAGCGTCCCCCTGTGTGATAAGGAGGTGATCAAGTATCTTCCCGATCCTCGGAGAATAACGCGAAGTGCCTAGTGTGGTGTCGGGCCTGTAAGGAGATGGTCAGTTATTATTATGAGGGATGGTCACATCATAGATGCTGATAAATTGCCACTTATGGCATATTTCATGTTCCTGTCCCATTTCATCCTCCTTGCAGTTGTTTGTTACTGCTCTCGAGAGGCTGGAAGCTTGGTGACTTGCCTAAGCCATGCAGCGTCCAGAATGGGATTCTACCTGCCTTAATTTAAAGACCATGGTCTCCCAATCACAGTCTGTCTCCTTCAGATTGGTCAATTCACCATTCCTGGCCCATTTGAGTAACTGTCTCTGGAAAAGATTAAATGCGGGAATGAAATCCTGTAGGAAGCCCATTCCTTCCTCACTGGCCTCTCCAGGCTCTCCAGAGCTTGGTCTTCAGAGCAGGGAGGTATCTCCACTTGGAGTTACAAGCTCTTGTGGGGTGAGGTCGGAGGGCCCAGAATGTCCGTGCAGGTCTTATCCAGTACATTTCATAGAAGCAAATCAATCATTCAATCAATAAACACACACTGCTTTTTTTTCCCCCCTTGGAGTTTCACGTCTTCTTAAAATTAGCCATTTCCTTTATGAAATGAGACCATGTTCATTTAAAAAATGCAAACCATTCAAAAGCAATAAAAAGAGAGTGATAGGGAGAAAAATCCCCTAATATTCATCTATTTTTTAATATTTTGGCACATTTTCTTCTAGTACTTGTGAACGTTTCATTTTGCTTTGTTGTAATGGCAAAATCCATCTTATGTTGGATCCCCCCCCGTTACCTCTAAAGTATTACTAATTCTGCTCCCACAGTCCAAAAACTTCAGAAATTTCCGTTAATCCAATGGCGATCATGACATACAGAGTATATAGTTTCTTTTTCCTCTTACTGAAATTTCCGTTAATCCAATGGCGATCATGACATACAGAGAACATAGTTTCTTTTTCCTCTTACTGTCTCATAAGAACACCTCTGTGTCAGTCCGGATGGTCCCACGCGGGGCTTTGAATAGGTGCATGACGGTGAACCAGGGAGATGGGCCCCAGCCTAGTTCATCCTCCTCCCGTTACCTGGATTTTTAGATTGTTACTCTTTTCAGTCGTCATTTCCATGGCCATGAACATCATGCTTTGGTTCCAAAGCATTTTTTCCCCTTTAAGGTTTCCTTTCTGTGGGATTGATTTGCCAGAAGTAGAATTTCTAGGTCAAAGGTACAAATGCTTGGGAACTCCTGATACATATTAACTCGGGCCAGAAATCTACCATGTAATTGAGAGTACCTGGAGCTTGGCCGGAGAGCACAGGAATGAGTGGGCTTTTTGATTTGAAGTGTTGAGATAGGAACTTCCTCTCGATGGGCCCTAATAGCCAGCTTATTTTATTTCCAAAGTCAAGAGAATTTTATGCTCCACTAATGTGCACGTCTTCAGAGACAAGCGGGAATGGAGAGGACATTTGTCATCCCATAGAATGCCATGACACAGAATCGGTCCTGAGGCTTCTGAAAGGAGTTCCAAATTTGGATGCTCCCTACGTCTGTGCTTGAGTACAGCACCCATCATATTCTTCTTCCACAATGGCCACGTCCCAAGTGCCAGGACACTCCCGGGTCATAATTAACCTTCTGCAAAAGAAGTGGGAAGCAAAGCAGGAAAAGGCCCTCTGCACTCCAAAAAGGAGAACAGAAAGGGGGCGGATTCTAATACTTCTGAAACTTCTGCTCTTGTCTTTTCCATATTAAGAAACATCCAAAGAATATAATGTGCAGACGTCTTATTCTCCCCAAATTGAAAGACTCCACACTTTAGCCCAAGTCATGTGACACTGCCCTCCCTAACCTAATTTTTTTTTTCCTTATGGATTATCTCTATCCCCCACCCCCTTCTTTATCTTGGCTAATTTGAGGCATCTGTGCGTTATTTTTAAGACTCCCGTCAAAGGACTAGATTTTCTTTCTGTTGCCGCTGAGACGTTGCATTTGTATGGGAGGACTACTTAATGGCACAATTTGTTATTAAGTGGAATTAAATAAAACTCACTTGTGTCATGTATCCTGAAACCAAACGGCTGCGTATGGAAAAAGCCTTACGCAATCCAGTTTTCACTGTCCTCGTGCACGTCCTGAAGTTCCAAATGCCTTCTACACTTTTGTCCTGAGTGTAACCATTGCCCTGTTTTTGAAAGTAGTAGTTGTGCCAATTTATTCTTTAAACAAGAGCGGGGGGTAGGTAGTGGTCCCTTCATAAAATAGTTAACAGGGAGGCCGAGGCATCTTTGAGTCTTTTTTTTTTTTTTTCCTGGCCAGTGCCTGGAGTGGCTCCATCCATCACCACTCTTCATGTATTATAGCTGGTTTTTATGTCAGTAAAACCGTCTTCCATCAAGCTGGTGAAGCAGAGTCAGGGAGCAAGATGAATAGCAGAACGTCTTCTGTGGCGTGGAAAGGGCTTTGCTTTTAAGTGCCCATGTTGATTTCTTAATATTTTCGAACTTCCTCTTCCGAAGCCAGTTCCTTCCTGATCATCACTCATGCGTCTGTTCTTTTAACCTTGTCGGGGGGGTGGGCCGGTGGGGGGGTCACGGGCGGCTGAAAGTGCCAGGTGTTGATCAGCCAACAAGGGATGTCTGTTATCTCTGCCCTGGGCTCCTAGAAAGGGAAATTAATCTCAGGACCCAGGAGCGATTTTTGTGGCCACAGGAATGCCAGACGTCTTGTTCCCAGTCAGCCCATAGCGACGCTAGTCCTCACCGTTGGAGCCTCTCGTGGGGACGTGTGATGACTTCACACAAGGAAGAATGGTGTGGCTTTTCTTCAGAGACTTTTGTGTATTTTAGTGTCAGTCTGTTTACATATTTGCTGCCTAGCAATCGGCAGGATCTCTGCCCTTCCCCAGCCTCCTTTTTGGGGTTCCTGCCTTCAGAGAATGTCTGCTGAGTGAGCAGAACTGTGGGGTGCCGAGAGAGAGTGCAGTGGGCATAGAGCACCCCAGGTTCTGGGGTGGGGATGGGATATGTTTTCACTGACTTTGTTTGGAGTTGCTGAGCATGTTGGTGACAAAAAGCAGTTGAATTTTGGTCGGTTTTAAAATTCTGTGAACAGAGCTCCAATTTGTGCCTATACTCTCCATGGCCCTGGCTTCCATCGCTGCTACCCCCTTTTTACACCACGGGTGCATGAAGTGACACTGGGGACTCTGGAGCACTTGGTGCTTGTAAAGATGCTGTCCTAGTTCTGAAAAAGCTCACAGCCAAGGAGGGAGGTCATTCATGGGCGTAGATGACAGCAGTGCCAGCTGCACCCCGATTTCCCCTGGAAATTGCGTCCCCTTCAGCTGTGTGTTGCATCAGCTCAAACCCTCATTCTGCGCCCTCTCTTGCCCACTCCACGGAAGCACACGGTCTGCTCTGACTCACCACTCCTGTGTCTGTGGCCTTGGGTCAGTCCCTGCAGCACCTGGCTGCCGGGGACGCTCTGCTGGGCTGCACAGCACCCACCCGGATGTGGTTTTTACCTGCTTCCTCACCTTTGGCTCATCATGTCCTCCCGCACAGCGATGGGAGTTTGTACCTCCCCAAAGGTGGGGACACGGTACACTCACGCAGAAGCCATGTGCACGTGGCACTTTGGCCATCTGTAGCTTTCTGAGGAGAAGATTGAAGTTCCCACTGCCCAAGACATGGGCTTTCATTACATGGTATAAACACACACCGAGTCCCGGCTTGTGATGGAGTGAAGCTGCTCATTCCTCACGCGGATCCAGTGTCTGCTGTGGGCGCAGGGCCTGGGACTCCAGGGTGTATGCAGACTGCATCATTTAGTCCCCACAAGAACATTCTCAATATGTCCCGTTGGACAGAAGAGACAGCGTGGAGAGGTTGGGTCCCCCTGCCAAGGTCTGGGATCCATGTGGTGGTGGAAGTGTTGGGATTTGAACCCAGAGGTCTATCCCCATAGCTCCAGGCAGAGCTGTGTGGCCTCACGGACGGTGAGGGTGCTTTATCCTCCCTTCTCTCCGGCCGCCTCCTGCACCCTGCCTTCCAGAGGACACTGAAGCTCATACCGCCCCAAGGCTTGGGCGTTCATCTCAGGACTGCTCTGGATACAGTGCAGCCCGCCATTCCCATTGTGTATCTGTGTGTGGTGAAGGTGCCTGCCTCCACTGCACCCTATATTAGCCTCTGGACTGAGCTGCTTCTTGTATTTTAAATGTAAATCTCGGGTTCCCTTGATCCCCTTAATTTTTTTTTTTTTTTTTTTTGGTAGAAACAGAGTCTCACTTTATAACCCTCAGTAGAGTGCTGTCACACAGCTCACAGCAGCCTCCAACTCCTGGGCTTAGGCGATTCTCTTGTCTCAGCCTCCAGAGTAGCTGGGACTACAGGCCCCCGCCACAACGCCGGGCTATTTTTTTGTTGCAGTTTGGCCGGGGCCAGGTTTGAACCCACCACCCTTGGTGTATGGGGCCGGTGCTCTACCCACTGAGCCACAGGTGCCGCCCGATCCCCTTGATTTTTAAGATGTGACTCAGAGATCAGGCATGTCTGAGGAGAAGCCTGGGCTGTTTTCAGTATGTAGGTGAGAAGACATTTCATTTGGGGGTCGACTTGTTCAACAGAGCAAGTGAGGGGGGATCAGAGTGTGTAAAATGTTTCCATTTAAATATGGTTGAGCCGAAATGATCATTTCAGTGACATCTGGGACTTGATTACTTGTATATATGTGACCCCTTTCTTCCCAAGAATTGGAAACTGCAGGCTAGAATTTGGCTTTTGGATGCTGTGCATTCCACAAATGTTTAAAAGCAGAGAAGACTGTGAGATGGGGGCCAGGGCCTGGTGGATAGAAAGGGCAACAGAAGGGGAAATGGGAGGAAGGGGAGGGCGAAGGCAAAGGGAACTCAGAAAGTAATAGAGCCCTGCAGTAATCAGAGGGTGGAGACCACGTCCCCAGTGAGCAGCTGAACACGAAGTGGTTCAAACCCACCCCGGACCCATGTTCATAATCATGACCTTCACCTGTACATAGCGCCCCGGCTCTGTGACCTTGGCAGCCCACTGCCCTTCTCCCAGATCCATTTCCTCATTTGGATAATGGCAGCAATCTCTTAATTTCTAGGACTGTATGTGTGGGAATCAAACGGGAAGGAGAAGACAGATGCGGAGTGTTTAACACACGGTCCGTCTGGCATGTTGGGTCTAGAAATGCTGGAGCTGTGCCTGTGAGCTTCGCTCTGGAGCACGATGCCTGGGTTTGACTCTCTTCTCCTTTCTAGCTGGGTCACTTTGGGCACTAACTTCACCTTCAAGGGCCTTTGTCTCCTCCTCTGTAATAGAAGGACAAGTAACGTTCAGTTGGCACGATTAAGTGAGCTCGTCCCTTCGATGTGTCCGGCCGATGCGCAGTACCTGGCAGATAGGAGCGGCCGGCAGGAAGGATTACTGGCCGGGTACCTGTGCTGTGCCCGGCGTGGGGGAGAGGCACAGAGGTGGCCAAGGAGGCAGCTGAGGCTTGGATGGATGCAGTAACTTCCCTGAGGTCACACAGTTCTGGCCCTTGCCATCTGGCGTGGCCGTACCTCCTGTTTTAAGGAGGAGGAGGGAGCCCACTTTTATGATTTGCCCAGTTTCTATCCCAAGGTAGTGTTTCATGGAACCCCATCCGAGTATCTTCTTCCGGGGCTTGAGAATTAGAAAGTGCTCGGTAAATGCCAGTTCTTCTCCTCATTTGGGGAAATCTCGGGCTCCCTCCTCTTCCCTTCGCTTTGGTTAGTTTGTAAGTTTCAGCTTTTGCCCTTTCTGTAGCCTTGGTTCATTGCAGTCAGCTGCTCGGCGCAGAGTGTTACCTGTTCCACTTTGTACAGGTGCCAGGCCTCCCCTCCTCCTTCCTATCCAACAATAAATAGATGAGGAACCAGAAGGGCTCCATCAAATCAGCCTCTATTGCTGCAGAACTATTCCAACTAACTTCATTCTAAAAGCCACCTAAAACGTATGTCCTTGCATCCAACATGATCTAAAAGCATTGCCATGGAACGCCAGTGCTCTGGGGACACAGGGTATCCTTGGCCAGTTCCTTGCTTGCTAATTTGTCCAGCAGATGACTGGCATGGTGCAGATGTAGGTGTCATAAATTCTATTTTTAAAGGATTAGTCAGTCTCTGTCCACCTTCCTCTGTAAGGGTTAGTGAAGGAGAAGCTGGGAATTAATGGCCCAGGAAGGTTTGGGGTTATGTGTGGATTCCATTTAACCATGCTCTGTCTTTCCCCCATTAGCATGGTTAATTAAGAGTTGTCAATACATCTTTGCTGGAGTATTTGATTATTTTTTCAGCAGGGAAGATTAGAATGAAGTCTTCAGATCTGGCAAGTGCCTTGGGACTTGTAGAGTAAATTGCAGGTTAAGCCCTCGTTTTGATCTCTGGGATGAGAGCGGGCACCGTTTCATCCATGTGTCATCCGCTATGATCTGAGGGAACGCACAGAGGTGCCCTTTGGGGAAGAGGGGAGGGTCTCACTCCCGTCTCCCAAAAGGAAAGGGTTTTATTGTTTGAGGTGTGCAGGTGAACACACCGCAGACTGGGTGGACCTAGAATTAGTGGAACCTTCATGATTTATGCTTTATTTTTTACAAGCAATCTGTGACACACACTTATTTTTGTATATATGGAGATATATGTGTGTGTGTGTGTGTGTGTGAACACGTAACAGAAAGGGGTTACATTTGACAAGTTAGCTTTGTAAACACCTTGATTTATGATTTACTAAAAAGTCTGTGTATGTTCATTTGCACACACATACCTCCACCTGAACAAAAATACCTTCTGAATCATCCTTCTCGCCTCCCAGACAAGCACTCCAGCTAACCCTTTCCCCAAATGGCAAATGACTGTCCCCTTCAGGCATCTCTTTCAGCATTTGTGTTGACAATGGCCTTTATTTTTCCTTCTGCTTTAGGGCCCTCAAGTTCTGGAATACATCTTACCAGCAATTAATTATGCCTCGAGATTGCCAGGAGATGCTGACTAGCTTTTATTATTTTAGCCACTAAATATACCTCCAGATAACACAACACATATTTACAGTGACAAGCTTTGTATTATTTATAGGATTATAACAAATCATCAAAAAACAACCCAAAAAGGGTCACTTAGACCAACATCCTTATTTCCCCTCCTGCGTCTTCGAGGCATTCTGCACGCATTGTGAGTGGCGATAAGGAGCAAAGGTCGGTTTGGAACAACACAGATTGGAAAATTACACCATTTGTTTAAACAACATTCATTATTGATTATTCAGTACAGGGGCTGATAGAAACGCAAATAGTGGCAGTAATATCATCTGTTTATGTAGGCCCTTTATAAATGTCGGACAGTGCCCTCTGTTTAGATGGGAATAATTGTTCAAAATTTCCAGCTCTCTTTTGGAAGAGAATAAAGATGAACTTGGCATCCACTTCCTTTGTGTCTTTTAATCCTCATGAGATTCCTGTTATTCTCCCTGAATCACAGAAGAGGGAAAATTAGGGTTTAGACGGATTAAGGAATTTGCTTGAAGTCACACTCCTAGGGTTTATGCGTATTCTTTTCAACACTGTTAGTATGTCTGAAACTAGTAATTCAGGGCATGGTGGCTCACACCTGCAATCCTAGCAGTCTGGGAGGCCCAGGTAGGTGGATTGCTTTAGCTCAGGAGTTCAAGACCAGCCTGAGCAAAAGTGAAACCCTGTCTCTACTAAAAATAGAAAAATTAGCCGGGTGTTATGGCGGGTGCCTATAGTCCCAGCTACTCAGGAGGCTGTGGCAAGAGGATCGCTTGAGCCCAAGAGTTTGAGGCTACTGTGAGCTATGGCACCATATCACTCTACTCAGGTGATAGAGTGAAGACTGTCTCAAAAACAAACCCTAATCATTAACAGAAATAATGATAATATTATCAAATCTAACATGTGTTAACTCTTATTTTGCCTGGCCCTGTCCAAAGTATTTTGCATGTGTTTTGAATCTCTACTTTCACAGGCACTGTAAGAACAGATGTTATTATCGTGTTGTTTTATAGTAGAGGAAACCGAGGCATAAAGGAATTACGTTCGCTGCTTGAGACCACAGGGTGAGTGAGCAGCAGGCCTGGATCACGGGCCACATCACCGCGTCCCTGGGTCTGCCAGAAGGTTCACACGTTTATGCTCCCGGGCATCTCCTCCTCGTGAGCCACAGATGGTGTGACTTTGGACATACTTGAACAATGTTGGTTCCGTAGTTGGTTCAGATTCATCTTCGGATATCCTAAGATCCTAAGAAATAAGATAATGTAAACTTCACAAACACAAAGCTTCGTGTTAGTTGTCATAATCTCAAAGCCATAGTAACAACATCACGTCCACTAAAAAGGAACGAAAAAAAAAATACAACCCAAGAGACTAATTGTGGGAGGTATGTCCTGGTGACTTGGGAATGAGAAATGGAGGGGGGTGTGCTCAGGGCAGGCTCCGGTGTGCACCTCCCTGCTCTGGCCTGCATTTCACGTTGCAGTGTGGACTCAGCCCAGACACAAAGCTTATCCATGCAGCCACTGGCTCACCTAGCAGGCCTTGCTTTTGAGAGATCTCTGCGTGATGGTCTTTTGTTGTTGTTAGCTTTCCTCCGTGGAGAATTCTTCTCTTTTTCCTTAACCACCTCCACTTTTCCCCATATTCATTGTCTTCTTGCACAGAGGGTTGACATCTCTTCTCTGCTATATCACCTGTGTGGGCACCTGTTCAACTTCCCTCTCATAGGGACATCTTGGAAAGCACTGGGTGACCCTCATTCCTCACTGCACACAGAGTATTGAAAACCGTCCATCTGCCCATGGCTGGGGACACATCTTGCCCTGCCTGGTGCTAGGGGACTGGTGGGGATCACAGGAAGCCCACGGGAGGCCTCACTTTGCAAGATCTGTTCAGGACGTGTTTCCAGCACAGTTTCCAACATGTCTCAAATGCCATGCACAGCTCCCCTTTTCACGTTCCTCACCTTTACACGAAGCACTCGTGTTGTTATTTTTACAAGCCTTTTCCAAGGTCTCTGATTTTCTAGACCGTTTAACATTTTTCCATAACCAATAAGGGTCTAACCGTCTCGGCATACTCAAGACTCCCCTTCCCCCTGCCATACCTTCTCCTTCTGGCTCACCATCTTTATGAGCCTCCAGAACTGTCCCCAGATTTTCTTACTTTGAAAACAGTGGGCAGGAGCAGCTACCTTTTAGAAGCAGGAAAAAGAAACATAAATGAATAAACCTGAAGGATTTAAAACTTGGAAGATGCTAAGAACCATATTGCTGCTTAAGCAGAGGAGAGACAGAAGCCTTAGCAAAGAGAGAGGTAACCTTGTCTGTCCTAAAGAATTTACATTTTTCTCTCTGGGTAGTACAGGAGCATGCTTACTCTCCTTACAGCCTTTGTGGAAGGGAAGGTGTGCCCATTCTTCCTATCCCCATACACCCCACTTCGTAAATACGTACCGTGGAGGTGCTAGAGACCTACCCAAGTATCACACACAAGAATACTCAATAACAACATCCATAGTTTATTGAACATCCATGATAGATATTTTCCTGGTCCTTGTACTTTCATAATCACATTGTTTCCTGCAAGTAGCTCTATAAGGTTTTTTTTATTCCTATTTTTTTCGATGAAGAAGTTCAGAGAAATGAGTAACTCATTCAAGGCTACACAGTTACTAACATGATGTGAGTACAGTTCTTCTGACTCCCAGTCCTGTGGCCTGTCCACCACATCGCACCACTCAGCTCTGCACCTGTCCTACTTAAGGGGAACAAAAGACTGGACGTTGTCACCCCAGTCAGCCCACAGCCCTAGTTTCTGAACCTACTGGCCTTACCACCTCACTTCACTGTGTCCTCCCTGACCTTGCCTTCCATATTCTTTTATTGGAGAACTTGACTCTCATCTTCATTGACTCTTACATTCATTCCGTGAACAATGCAACTTGGTCCAGGAGAGAAATACACTAGACTCAGGCATGGAAGACACAGCTTTGTGTCTAGACAATTTGATGACCCGCTCTTGGCCTCAGTTTTGTCTTTTGCTAAATGGGAAGAACAGTGTCTGCCAAAAAAGGTAGTGGTAGGATTGAATGAGATTCACATTTCATTTGCATTTAGTGAATATTTGTTAAATGAATAACTTAGTGATGAGTTCCAATGTAAATAGAGAACAGAGCAGGAGAATGGTAGACTGGCTCAGATGCCCCTCCTTAGAAGCCTGTGGGCCATTCTCTATGATTGTATATATGCAGAAGGCTCTCTCACTTTGTAATTCATGTAAATGGTAACCCATTGCATTGCTCAGTATACAACCTGAACAACCATACAAGGGAGCTCTCATTTCCTCATTGTGATTCAAAGAGTCTGACACATCCGGACAGATTTGCTTCTAACAAGGCCAAGGCAGTCCACTCTCTGTGAGATTTTTCGCTTTGCACTCAATGGCATGTCTTTTATACTTCTCAGCAATCCAAAGGCATGCCGGCTCCATGAACTTCTTAAACACTCACAGGCTCCTGGCCTGGGGTCTTCATCTGGCTGCTAGATTGTTTAAAGAAGGATTTTTGTGATTCTTCTAGGCTGACATGTTGGCTGTCATCTGTTGTTTTTCTAATCTTCCAGTAAACATTCAGAGAGTGAAGGTTTAGGCTTGTGTGTTTCTCTTATGTTGGAAGGGTAAATAAAGCCATCAGATTTCATGAGTTTTCTTCCAAGTTTGCACAGATGCAGCTTCAGGTCTGTCCAGTGCTTGAAATATTTGCAGCCTGTTGAGCATCCAGGGTATTTATTTGGCAGCAGACAGTATTGATGGGTTTGGGAAATGCTGTTTGACAGTTATAGGCCTACATGAGGTGGTGCAGGCTCCTGCAAGCCAGCGGTGCAAGGGGGGGCTTGAATGACATAAGACTCTCTGGGTATGTCTCAAACAATATAAATCACTAGCAAAATCTCATTCCTACCAGGAGAACTTATAGGGAGCTTGGTGGGAGGCACTACTATTTATTCTCCCTGGGCCCCCTGCAACCACAAAATTAAAACCGAGGAACAGAATCTGATGTCCACGTCAACCAGAACGGTCCTCTTCCCCTCCACCCCCCCTAATCCTTGTGACATCGGGAGCCTTCTTTTTTAATTAGATCACAGATTCTTTATTCTTTTGGAGAGACTTGGAACAGTTACCATGCATGCTGTACTGCTTTGAATAGAAAAGTGATTTGACGACTTTTGGAAATCTTGGCCTTCTGGAACTGAGAATCTAATATTCTCTGAACTGCCCACTTGGTGTGTGACCTGAGACAATTAGCCACTCTGTGTCGTTGGATTTTTTTTTTTCTTGCTTGAAACAGGAATTGAATGTATTTCTGCTGTTTTATTTTTTTTTTCTCCTAAAACATCGGAGACAATATAAATAAATTTTCACCAACTTTTGTCTCCTAGAAAAAGAACCATGTGTAAGTCCAGTTCATACCGTATACAGTTATGGTATAGGAAAAACTGTGAATTGTGTGGCACGTATGAATTCCAAACTGGCTGTTTATTAAAATAGCCTCCATATAATTAACAATATTTTGTTTTGGAGGCATGGCTTGTGACATTTAGAATGTTTCAAACACTAACCAGTAATCCATCAATTTCACGCTTGCTAATGATGTTCGAGGGAAGTTTTAAAAATTATATTAGCCACTTGAACAAAAAGAAACCAGTCATATGGCAGCACTAATAATGGGAAAATTCCTCTGTTTATTCAGTGTACCAGTAGGTTCTACTACGTATTGTTAGCTCTTCATTTTCTGGGATTAGAAAAGGATTAAAAAATAGGCTTAATCATCTGAATATAGTTTTACTGAAAGACTTAATGCCAGCATGCTCATTTTTGGTTATTAACATATTGCAAATAGTCCAAAAATGACTACAGAGACAATCTTCCCCTTTGGAAGACTAGATTGCCATTCAGATATTGCAAGCTTTTCTAAGTTTGTGGTGTGTTTGCTGCGGAAGGCAAACCTTTTTGAGGGCTCTAACACTCTCATGAAATTCCTGGCAACTGCCTAGAATATTGATTTCTTTTTTTTTTTTTTGAGACAGAGTCTCACTACGTCGCCCTCGGTAGAGTGTTGTGACATCATAGCTCACAGCAACCTCAGACTCTTGGGCTGAAGCGATTCTCTTGCTTCAGCTTCCCGAGTAGCTGGGACCACAGGAGCTGCCACGATGCCTGGCTATTTTTTTGTTGCAGTTGTCATTGTTGTTTAGCAGGCCCTGGCCGGGCTTGAACCCGCCAGCCTCCGTGTATGTGGCTGGCGCCCTATTCACTGAGCTAAGGGCACCGAGCCTAGAACAGTGATTTCTAACCAGTGTTTTTAGGTGTGCCTTGGAAATAAACATTAAATTAAAATGACCATTAATAAAATTATTTTCAAAAGAACTTCAAATCACAGTAAGTATATTCCTTTTTTTTTTTTTTTTTTTTGATCAACATAATTTACGTGTGCCCATGAAGTTTAACTCATAGGTTCAAGAGTGCCAGGAGATTAAAAACGACGTTGAAAAACACTGACCTAGAAGGAGAATGATAAAGCCCATTCGCTCTTGCTCTGCATTTGGCAGTCGTGCTAGAGAAGAAATTTTACTTTTACGTGTTCGTACATAGAACAGTTAAAGAGCATTCCAGATAATCTGCCCTTGCTCGCCCCCTGCAAAAGGCATGTTCCCCAGCTAGGACCCACATGGCTTTTCTTTCCTTTAAGTGCTTCTCTTATTATCTTGACCTTAAAGTTTACAGGGTAAAAGAAACATTTATGGAACAGTTAAGACCAGTTAGAACATAACGACTTGCCTCATTATCACACTCTACAAATCTCCACTTTACTGAGTTCACTTCCCTGCCTGCTTTAAACCTGTGTTTGGCCTGCAAATACCATTACTAGTGCTCACATGTCAGAGCACAGGGAACTTCTTATTCCTTACCTCCGACTTGCCAAAAATAAGAATCTTTAAGAACTCATAAAGTAATTTAGCACCACATTAATAAAAAAGAAGCACAGTTCTGGATTTGTAAGCAAGTGTTTGAGTTAGTAATAGAATTTTTAGCTGCCTGTTCAGAGATTAATTCAGCTTAATAAATAAATAGCTCCTCCAAATCAACAAGCTAAAATAAAGCACACAAACCAATAATAGGAAGATTGGCAAAATCCTAAAATCCTCATGTAATTGGCCACTGAATATTTGGAGGATATTCAAGTTTATTAGCAGAGAAGAAGTGATTTAGGAGATACATGATACTCTGATTTTATAGATATAATTAACATGGGTAAAAACTATTAGTACAGTGTTGGAGTAGCATAGAAATAGGATTTCTTAAACACAATGGGCATAAATAGCAGTTTATTCTATTGTAGAAATGACTATTTCTACAGTTCTGGGTTCTAATCTGGATAGCTCTATCAAAAGTTTGTAAAATGTTTGTTTTTCACGTAGGAATTTCTTATCTAGGAAAAGATCTTAAGAGTGTGTTTGGAGATGCATCCACAAATCTGTGTACAGTGGTGTTTATCCCTGTATAAAAGAATTAGAAGATTGTTAAAATATTTAACAATATGCTAAATTATGATGAGCTTTAAAACATAAAATCCTATGTAGTTTACAAAAATGTAAACAAAAGTAAATGCAGGACATTAAACATTTTAAGTTATTTCTGTATACTTCCAAGTTGTTTCTCTTCAAAAATGTAAGAGGGACTTACCCAACAAATGCAACCAGTGTAACATGGTTTCTTGTACCCTCAATGAATCCCCAACAATAAAAAAAAAAAAATACTGAGTTCTCTATTAAGGTTTAAATGAAAACTATAAGCAAAAATGGAAAAAAAAATTCAAAATTTTTTACTGACTCATAAATATTTACTTTTAGTTAAATAATGATATAAAGCTATAAGTAAAATTATGCCTAAAGTTTATATCTTTTTGAAAATTTAATCGTCACTTTTTGAAAAATAAAACTAGAACAGTTTGAAATTCTCGCATCTCTGGTGAGTATAAAATGTTACTGACGTACTTGTCTTCCTATTAGTTGCCCCATGCACCTGTTGTTATCACCTTCTGGTTAGTAAGTACTTCCCTTAAATCATGAATTGGAACATAAAGCAAAGGATCCTCTGTAATACTGGACTATGACACTTTATCATACAGGAATCTATCCGATTTACGCTATCAGAGAGAAATGGTTTGACAAGTTAATTAATTTGTCTTTACAAGACACAAATCCTCCTGATATGCAGAAACATTGAGTACTTCTGAGGTTGGAAGTAGCACCCTGCTCACCATCAGGACATTCAGATACAAAATTCAGATGGTAAAAGACAGGGGACAGTGATATTCTGGGGCCGTCCCGGTCTTCGTCCCAAGATTGGATGTGTGGGGTCCCATGACACACCCTGCCAATGCTCAGCACATGGTCAAGGGACAGAAGCACCCATGTGTTTTCCAATACATTTGTTTTGTGAGGGCTTGATATGTTGTGTTTTCCTTTTTTTTTTTTTTTTTCATTTTCTGTTTTGAGACAGAGTCTTACTCTGTCACCCCGGCTAGTGTGTTGGAGCATCACTGCTCAGAGCAACCTCAAACTGTTGGGCTCAAGCGATCTTGCCTCAGTTTCCCGAGTAGCTGGGTCTATAGGCACCCACCAGCACACCTAGCTAGTTTTTCCTATTTTTAGTAGAGATGGAGTCTTGCTCTTGCTCAGGCTGGTGTCAAACTCCTGAGCTCAAGTGATGCACCTGCCTTGGCCTCCCCACGCCATGGCTACTTGGGAGCATTTAGTACTCTGTTTTGTTCCTAGTGTGGTAGAGTTACTACTGCTTTTTATTTGTTTGTTTTTAAAGATTAAAACTATTTCAAAAGGAAAGTAATACAGTGTTGTCATTCGTAGTTATTCCTGCCTTTTGCTATATCCTTATTCATTCTGGGTATGGTAGGGTATATGTCCTGTGCAATACATGTAAATTATCCTCGCAAATGATTACTTCTGCTTTCATATCAGTGTCTACTTGATGCTACAGTCATAGAAAGCGATTTTCTATCATCTGGGTTTTGAACCCAAAAATCCTCATTTCATTCTGAAACTCATTAGTGAAGTGTGACTTCTGTTTATCCAAATAGAAGTGCTTTATTTCCATGATGATTGCAATGATCGCAACATGGGTGTTTTTTAAAAATATGTGTTAGAAGTCCTCCTGACAGATAGATAAGGCTTTCTAAAAAAATCTTGCGATGCTGTTAATACATAATCAATGAGCATTAGGAAATGGGAACTGTCTGTTGAGCGTTTGAGTACATGTGGTAAGCACATACCGCGTCATTTTGACATGACTCTGGCCTCCCCACATTTTGTCTTATCAATAACTTAGCCTTGGCCAGTCACCTTGGATTCATGTATGGGAATGTCCTGTAGATGTGTGTAATGGGAAACTTAGAGTGAGATGAGTCTCAGTCAGGCAGAATCCCACATTTTCTAAGGGTGGGGACCCCTTACCTAGGATGCCCACCTGGGTACTGATATCTTACATACAGGCCCTAACAGAGTTCTTGCATTTATGAAGACAACAAAAAGAACCAATGGAAACCTTCTCCTTTGACAATGGAAACTAGATGTGGTTAATTATGGATGCTTTCTGCTATTATAAGTGATGTGCAGTGGGTTATGATAAATCCTTTTAGCTTCCCTTCCCTGAGAAACCAGTTGAGAACCTTATTGTGGCTAAGAGTCCATAGCTCCTCATTCCGGGTCTCACTGGGGTTCCTTGTCCAAGGGCTCCGTGAGTTTCGTCTTTTATACTGTCTATGCTGGGATTGGTAGAGTCTTTGTTTCTGATCTCTTGTTTATTTATGTTTGATTCTCAACATCTACCTGTCTAATCTCTCTCAAACACACAAACACGTTTAATTTCAACCAGAATTTTTTGAGCAATTTCTTCTGGGATTCCCTCTTCCCCATCCCCTATCCCAAGTCCCTGGTGTAGATTACATGGTCTCCTGCTTTCCAGAAACACTGAGGGAGTCCTGAGTTCACCAAGTTCTTTGCACAGGATGCTCTGATCAGTATGGTCTGTGCTGGACAATGGGGAAGACATTTAAATTACTCTTACCTAGAGCAGTTGTGTTCTGTGTGGGGTTGCACCTGAAGACTGACCCTTTAATGAACAGACTCTTACACTTCCCGTGCCATGGGATTAATCACTGTTCTGTCCAGGTGACAGCATGGGCACGGTCCTCTTTCTCTTTTTCCATGTTTACAGCCTGTGAGCTACTTTAGTCTTCTGCCTGGTCTTACTTAGCTTCCCCTATACACACTGGGGATCAGTCAGTGTAAGGTCTTGCTTTGCTGATCATTGTACTGTTTGTTTATTAGGAGACATAACTGAAAATATTGACAGTCAGTTGACACTTTAGGCTGGACCATATATATAACTCGGCTGTTTTTCTTTTCTTTGTTTCCTCTTAATTCAGAAACCTCCCCATGATATATTACAGAAATAATGCCTGTTTTTGAAAAGATCACTGTCTAAAAAATAACTGCCAAAATATGGGGGATATTTCAAGTTTCTGGGGACCCTGGGTAAGGTATGGTTATGAAGTCATAGTTCTTTTTTTCTGGGCTAACGTGGCTGTCTCATTGGGAAGGCGTGATGTGCTAAGGGTGTCATAGTTACCCTTCAGACGGTAGGTCCTAAACCGACTTGCTGATGAAGATGCTGGAGCTGATAGTGGTTACCATGATGACAGTAACAATAGCCGCCATTTGTTTTCTGTCTCCTGAGTTTTGATGCTGTCCTAGGTATCCTAGACAGAGCCTCATTTATTCTAACATTATTCTATGATATGAGTGGGATCATCTCAGTTTTCCAGGACAAGAGATTAAGGATCAGAGCAGTTATGACGACAACCTAGAAATTGATTGGAGCAAGGCATGCTCCCGGAACCCCTCTTTAGAAGTCAGAGTGTACACTTTCCTTCTTAATGCATCCATGCAGTACCAAAAGAGGTGACATTATTTTCCCCTTTTGAAACCTTTTGAGCCTGCTGTTGGCCTTGTACCTCTGAGCAGACCTCTTCTTGTCCTCCTGTGCGTGGTCCCTCAACCTCCTGTACTCAGAGCAGCAGATGTGGCTGTGGAGAGCCCAGCTCTTAAGGTCTGTGTGTGAGGACAGCTTCTTTAGGAAGGTCCTAGCTGCGTTCCTTGCTCCAGGAGTCTTTGATTTAGCTCTTTACTGATTCTCTTGTCTATCCTTCCAGGGCAGCGGTTCTCAACCTATGGGTCACGATCCATGGGAACTGTATTAAAGGGCTGTGGCATCAGGAAGGTTGAGAACCACTGTTTGAGGGTGTCCACATTAGTTGCTGAAGTGCCTTTGTGCTCACCGTGATGTTTGGGGCTGGTTTTGTAGCTTCCCCTCTTTGGGTCTAGCCAGCGTGAAAAAGTCACCCCTACTCACCTCCTGGGCAACAGTCTTCCTGGAGAGTCGGTATCCAGTAATCAGTGGCTGAGGCAGGAGAGCAAGTGCCTTATTTTAAAAGAAGTTGTCATGACTCTATAAAAAAAAAAAATTAAAAAGAAAGTCACCCAGATGCCCTTCCTCTTATGCAGATTTTTTTTCTAGTTTTGTATTTCATCTGTGATCAACCGCCTACATATTTTAACATATGTTATTGGAATTGTTGGGCCTTCTGACTCTGGAAAATATCTGTGATTTTAACTACATGTTGAGGAATAAGAGAGGCTGTGGAAGACCCATTTCTCAGATCTCAACTTCAGGCCCCAGTTCTGATGCCATGTGGGCATATTTTTGGTTTTACGATGGCTGATAGGTATGTATATCACTATCAATGCAGGGTCTTGTAGAAGCACAGTTGTAATTCCTCACGTTTTCCTCCACCAATTCTGATAACTTACATTCAGAACTTGCCTTTGTAAGTTAGATTTTAGATCAATAATATAAATTGGAAGACTAGTAGGGGCCTGGGCCTCATTATATCTAAGTAGGCCTTTAAGAAATCAAGAAATGGAAAATATACATTATGAACAGTATCAGTTGCTTGTAAATGAATTTGAAAGTACTTTTTATGGTAGTGGGGGCATCTGTCTTCACCCAGTAAGCATATTTTGTCATCTGTTTGGTATAGAGTGTCCCGCTCAGTCCTGTAGGAAGAGCAGAGCTACAGACGACCACGTTCTTCTTGGGGAACCTTCAGTCTTTTGTAACGATCTCCTTGTTTATTCACTCAGGTAAATTTTGTTCAAGGCCAGCCATGTGGCAAATGCTTTTCTTATGCTGAGGACTCATAGATGATAATGGGGAAAGATCCTGCCTCTGTATATCACCTAAGACGTGGCCCTGGCCTCTGCTTGGTACCTGTCAAATGAGGCATCAGTGCCCCAGTCTCATAAAATGTCATGTCATGAAAGCAGCCAGAGATGGTCAGCTCAGACAAACAGGAAGGCACAGGAATCCAGGAGCAGGTGATAGTTAGACCCCAAGACAACCCCTGCCTAAGGTCCCATAAGTGGTCAGTGATTAATAGGAGGCTCCAAGGACAGACCCCTCTAGGCTGTGGGTAGGTGACAGGCCGAGGACAAGTCATTCTTGGATGCCCGTTTATCCTGATGTAGTAGACTTGGGAACTGAAATTCTCACCTGGGAAGCTATTCGCAACATTGGTAAATGATCAAATAGGAACCATGAAAGATAATATTTAGCCCTGTTGGATCTGAAGACCTGACTTTCTCCAGCCTTGCTCTTTCGTGGCTGTGCCTTCCTTGTGCTGGTCCTTTTGGGCAGCCCTCACCTGCACGGAGCGAGGCAGCAGTATGGGGCTACAACCTGTCCCCTTGGTGACCCAGGACAAGAGGGCTTCTCTTGTCCCAGTAGTTCAATCTAGTGAGCAAGTCTTCATCATACACTGGGCCCACCCAAGTCATTTGGCCACCTCTGAACCAATGGTAGAGGCCATCTCTGATTGTGGGGATGTGGGGTCATGTGCTTGCCTCTTGATGTAGCAGGTGGGGTCAGCCTCCCACAAAGGGCATGGCAGAGGAGGGGCTGCTGGAAGCTGTTGTGGAAGAAGGAAGTATGAATGAAAAGCCGGTGAGAACAGCGACTGCCCAGTGCAGCCCTGCCTTGATGTGAAATTCCTCTTAATGAATGAATCCTTGTTGACTCTGACTGATTTGTTACTAATGTGAAGTTGTTACAGCTTTGCAGAGACTTTACCATGGGGCTTTCAGCAGAGAAAGAAAGAAAAAAAAAAAAAAGAACAAACCACGAGTCCATTTTGTTCCACTCAAATGTGGATCATAATTTTTGGTTTTATAATTACTGATGAGCAGAATGCTTGAGCCAGGACTCCCAGAGATTTATCTGCCACTTACCTGGACTAAGTAGAAAGAATATCCGCTTTCCTCTGCCCGCACACCTCCAGCGAGGCCAGCTCCTGGGCTCTAGAAGTCTCCGCCTTGGATGGGCTCACCAGTTTGGGCATCTCAAGCTGGCCAGTGTGCAGACAGCCTCGCTATACTTCATCCTGTAAAAATCCAGCCTGTTTGCCCTCTCACGTCTTTTCCTTTCAGCCAGCATAGAAGTAGGTGTTTGGCTGTGAAACCTTTTTGCTGTGGAGCAGTGAAACACGCATTTTTCTCCGGGTGGTTTGTATCTGGCACCTGCCCTTGTTGTGTCTGTGAATGCTGTCAGAGCGATCCCTCGGTGGGCCTTGATCATGAGGAAGCGACAGTTGGCATTAATTTGCTCATCACCACAATGGGGCCCGGGGACCCACTTGGAGGAAAGGTGAGTTACAGCCCACAAGGCGGTGTGTCTCCAGCTGACCCATCTGGAAGGCTCTATGGATCGGCAACACAGCAGGGTGGTGCAAGTTGAGTTCAGAAGTTTTATTCTTACACACGTGGAGAAATTAGGCCTTCCTGAGCCACGACTGGGAGATGACAACCTTTTCTGTTGGTTCATTTCCCCTCAAATGATCTCCCCCCCTACCTTTTTCTTTTTTTCTTTTTTGGGATAGGAGGAGAAGCCCTAGTGATTGAGGCTAACTGGGGTTTTGGAACCTGTGCAGTGACGCTCTCAGCTAAGAGCACAAATCATGGGCGTGATGCTGCTGCTTTTAAACCACGTGGAGTTAGTGTTTCTTGTACCTCCTCCCGTCTTGTCATGAATCCCATCTTCTATTCATGTATGTGCCCAGGTCACAGGAGAGCGTAGCGACTGATGTAACTGGGACACCATAGTGATGTAGTGTTCATCTTTGTGTTTTGTGTATCTTCCCATTTTTTTGAGATAGAGTCTCACTTTGTCACCCTGGGATAGAGTGCTCCGGCGTCATAGCTCCCAGCACCATCAAACTCCTGGGCTCAAGCAATCCTCCTGCTTCAGCCTCTGGAGTAGCTGGGACTACAGGTGTTCTCCCTGACACCCGGCTAGTTTTTCTATTTTTAGTAGACACAGGGTCTTGCTCTTGCTCAGGTGGGTCTGAAATTCCTAATCTCAAGTAATCCATCCACCTTGGGCTCCCTGAGTGCTAAGATTATAGGAGTGAGCCATGCACCCAGCCTCCATGATTTTTCTTTTTTTCTTTCTTATTTTTTCCATGATTTTTCTTTTTTTTTTTTAATAATTTTATTAAATCATAATTGTGTACATTGGTGCAATCATAGGGCAGAATGTGCTTCATATACAATCAGAAACATTTTGATCGTACTGTGAGAGATAGCCTTCATAGCATTTTCTTAATCA
>CAUYRH010055549.1:0-14994 GCA_963574655.1 Perodicticus potto | reverse complement strand
GGCCCGCCAAACAACAATGACGGCTGCAACCAAAAAATGGCCGGACGTTGTGGCAGGCACCTGTAGTCCCAGCTACTTGGGAGGCAGAGGCAGGAGACTCGCTTGAGCCCAGGAAGGTTGCTGTGAGCTGTGATGCCACAGCACTCTATCCAGGGGGACAGCTTGAGGCTCTGTCTCAAAAAAAAAAAAAAAATTATATTTCTATTGGACAGCCACTCTGATGGATGCATTTTATACAGTAATTCTGATACATCTGCCATCATCAAATTTAGTAGATTTTCATTGTATCTTATGGCACCTAGTGCAACTATTTATGGGGATAAGCACACTGCAGGTACTACAGTTAGACTTAAAAAACAACAAAGCTTGGTGCTGGAGGAAAGGTTTGCCCTCTGACCCCTGGGACCACAAGAAGTCATACTAGTTACATGGTGATGTCAGGGCGAACTTTATAAGGGAGGTGACACAGCCCAAGAGCCTCTAGAAGAGGTAGCTGCTGGGGGCTTGAGTTTGAATGCCTGCGCAGCCCCCCTTCCCACACAGCAGCCCTATTTGTAGGGTCTGGGACACAGTGGCATTCCCTGGCCTGGTCTGGTTGCAGATTTGCATACAGCAAGGCTGGAAACCTCCAAGAGGCCGTTTTGATGTCCTGCCACTCCTGCTCCAAGCCAACGGCAATGACCCTGAGCTCTTCCAGATTCCTCCAGAGCTGGTGTTGGAGGTTCCCATCAGGCACCCCAAGTAAGAGGGACTGCATGGGATGGGGGAGATGGGAGGTTTCCAGTGCCCCTCTCTGTCCATCCCTGTCCCCCACTGCTGGCTCTCTCTCCAGCCCAGACAGAGGCTGGAGGTGGGAGAACTTGGTTCCTGTCCTCACTGCAGCTCTTGGGTAGAGTGGGCTCCCTCCAGGATCAGTGAGTGTGTCCTCCTTGACCGGCCTCGAGACCACTGTCTCTTCCAAATCATATTCTTCCCTCCTCAGCTTATTTCTAAATAACTGACAGGGACCTGCCTGTTTTCCATCTCTAAGAGTTGGAAGAGTGCAAGTACCTACTCTCTAACTGTGGGCACAAGCTTTCAATAGAGGGAGCCACAGTAGAACCTCCATTGTTGACCACCTCCCTACAAAGTTGACCTGATTTTCATAGAGCAGACTTGCACCACACGTGTGTATCAGTACAGTAGGCATCGTTCCTAATGTTGACCACCTCCCTATGTTGACCAGTTATGGGAGTCCCTTGGGTGGTCAACTTACAGAAGTTCTACCATAGGGCATTAAGTTTGATTATTTTAATGTTGCATTAATTTAAAATAATTGCAGAAATAAATAACAGCATTGATCATGATTACTGAGTTGTTGGTACAACCCCCCGTCCTTAAATTTTGCACCCAGGCCTGGTCTCATATGCCTCAATCCCACTCTCAGTCCTGGAGGGGGAGCCAGTGTCCTAAGGCTCTGGCACTGCTTGGGACCTGGGAACTCAGTCTCCTCGCTTAGCCTGCGTTCATTCCCTCAGTCATTGTCTGGCTCAGCACAGTTTATGATTCCCAGGCCAGGCTGGGCATTGTCTAGCTGCCGGGACTGACTTGGCCCCTGCCTCCAAAGTGCTCATGATCTCAAGGAGGAAAAGATCTTACACACACAATTACTCAAATAACTACTTAATTCTAATGGAGTGCTACAAATACAATTTTTAGTACCCAGAGGCATGAAATCATCTGAGTTAACCAGGCACCAGGAAAGGTTTCTCAGAGTAAACATCTTTTTAGGCCAGAATTGAAGCACAGCCGGGAGGGAGAAGATCCCAGTAAGTGGGAACTGACTGTGCAAAGGCCCTGAGGTAGAAAGAGCTCAGCAGGGGGGGAGAGCCACACGTTCTCCTGGACTCATTCATTTTTCAGGGTGGATTGGGAGAGAGAGAGCAGTCCACGCCAGTGGTTTCCAGGCCCAGACATCTATCTGAAGCACCTGGAAAGCATGTTAAAATGCATGTGCTCAGGCTCCAGTTGTGAAGCCCATGATCCTACAGATCCAAAGTGGGTCTCAGGAATCAGATTTTGAGACCTGCCATTCGAGCATCCCCAGACTGAGATCATCCCACTCATGTGTCTGCCCATGAGACACCTTCCCCAGGTGGGCTGTGTTACTCTCCACAGGTTTGAGTGGTTCAAGGACCTGGGACTGAAGTGGTACGGCCTGCCCGCTGTGTCCAACATGCTTCTGGAGATCGGCGGCCTGGAATTCAGCGCCTGTCCCTTCAGTGGCTGGTACATGGGCACAGAGATCGGCGTCCGCGATTACTGTGACAATTCCCGCTACAACATCCTTGAGGTAAGGCCCTTCCCTGGTCACCACAAGAGAAAAGCATAAGGCAGAGGATGCTGGCTCAGCACTTCTTATTCACAGCCAAGCTGTGGAGCTTGGAAACTTTGGTTAGAACAGAATTGCCAAAAAAAAAATTTTAAAAAAAAAAGAAAGAACATAATTGCAATCCTGGTGAAGCCCCTGGAGATTCCAGAGGATTCTGTGTCATTAATAATGATGAAAATAATAGCAAAGACCTTGCACTTTGCATGTATTACATGCTCATTTAATCCTTGCCTTAGTCCTGAGGTATGATAATCTCCCTGCACAGATGAAGAAACTGAGGCTTTTTGGAGGGACGATGTGACCACAAACTCAAGGTCACACAGTAGCAGCAGGCAGCAGGGCTGGGATGTGAGCCCAGTTTGACTTTATGGCCCAAGTTCATAACCAGTCTCCTATGCTGCCTCTTGGTGTTTAAAGCTCGTTATAAGAGTTTGGGGGTGACCCACAAACTCGGGACATATTGAGTCTCTTTTCTGAAACACAGGGGAGGAGGGTTGGCAGTGGTTCCCCACTCTAAGCATTTCTCCACGGAGGGTCTGATTCCCTCCCGGGCTGAGTCATCCTTATCTACTCAAAAGCGCTAGAGTGTTGCTTCCTAACACTCAACTTCGGTGAAAGCATCATGATTGCTGTGTTTTTGTCAGCAAATGTCTCTGACAACGGTCTGCTGCTGTTGGCTCTGCTTCATAAGAAGGCCCCAAGAAACAGGGGCGTTAAGTGCTGGGCCTATGTCACACAGTCAATAAGCCTGGAGTCAAGATTAGAACTCAGAACCAAGAATTAGGTTTATATCGTTAAAGTCCACTCATATCACCCTGGAAAATAGACTCAAGAGATCCTCAACCTTCATGCACATTGAAGTTACCCCCAGGGGGCTTTACGATGCCCAGTTTGCACTTCCCATGGTTCTGATGTCATCAGTCTGGGTTGGAGTCTGAGCATCAGCATCTACAAAGCTCCCCAGGAGATTTTAGTGGGTAGTCATTAATCCATACAAACTTCAGAACAAGGAAAAGATGTTTCAGGCAATTTCCATAACTGTGGCATTTGAGGAATTTTTTTAAGTCATAGAGGTGCTTTTTTTTTTTTTTTTTTGCTGGTGCAATTAATGTCTGTTCCTTTAAGCAAAATAATGATGTGTAGACTAACAATAACAACGTGACTGGCTGTACATACTTTCCTCCGTCATAAACTAACTGAAGTTTTATATATATTTGTGTAAAGTGGCATCAAATTTTTTACTTTCTGCAAATGTGTCACTGAGAAAGGCTTCCAAAGAGATCCTAATACCCCTGCCTCAAAGAGGGAATTAATAAGTCTGTTTTCTGATCTATGCTTACATTTCACTTGCAAGGAATTACCAGGTAACTTAAATGAGACTCTCTCTCCCACCCCAACCCTCCAGTTCCAATTGCCATTATGTATAAATGTTGACAGCTGGGGCTGGGAAGAAATTTCCCCAAACCTAAGAAATTGCTGCATTTGAGCTCTGTAATGAGACCTGGGCTGCCACTGGTGACTAGTAGTGACAGAAGAAGTGAAAAGCAGGGTTTTAATTAATGCATTTCTGTTGAGTCTTCCCCACTTCTGACACCAGTTCCTGCTTCTGCCTTAGCTGTAACATACATGTCAGGAATTGTTTTCTCCAAGTGAGTCTGCCAAATGCATCCATTGCTTTGGGAATAGCTTGTATATCTTAGACATTTGGCATCTCCCTGGGTTCCAACTCCAAGGCCAACTGGCTCCTTGGACCAGTCCAGCCACCGCTCTGTGACTTGGTTTCCCCATCTGTCAGAACAGTCCTGCAGGTGTCCCCTGGAGCTCAAAAGACTCTATGATCCTTCTGGATCCTTTGTAGGATCCTCAAGGTCCTACATCATCTGAGCAGCCTCGCGCCCCTCCAAGCACATCGGCCTTCCTGTGTCTCACATGGCTCCAGCCAGACCCCACCTCAGGGCCTTCACTCTCACTGCTCTTCCTGCCTGGAACATTCCCTCCCCAGATCCACACACGTCTTCTTCTCTCCACAGTGGGTCTCCCCTGACTTCCCTGCCTGAGTTAGACCCACCCCCACCTTCCTTTTCATCCTATTTCCTTGTCTTGTCCTCTTCCTGCGAAGTAGCACGTATCACCGTGTTAACTGTCTCTCCCCTCCATTAGAGCGTAAGTTTAAAAATTAGAGGACCAGCCAAGTCTCTAGTTTCCTGCTGCCGGTAGGCTCTCAATAAAAACATCTTTTAAGTGAGCGAGTGAGTGAGTTAATTAGCCTGTGAATGAGCTGATTAATTAATTGAGAAATTAATTAATGACACTAGTTCTTGTCCCTCTTTAACCTTTTTTTTTTGGAGACAAAGTCTCACTTTGTCACCCCTGGTAGAGTGCTGCGGTGTCATAGCTCACAACCTCCTCAAACTCTTGGGTTCAAGTGATTCTCTTGCCTCAGCCTCCTGAGTAGCTGGAACTACAGTCACCCACACAATGCCCACCTATTTCTAGAGATGGGGTCTCGCTCTTACTCAGGCTGGTCTCGAACCCGTGAGCTCAGGCAATCCACCCACCTCGGCCTCCCAGAGAGCTGGGATTATAGGCATGCGCCACTGCACCCAGCCTTTTTTTTTTTTTTAAACAGTCTCACTCTGTCACCCTGGGTAGAGTGCAGTGGTGTCAGCCTGGCTCACAGCAACCTCAAACTCTTCGGCTCAGGTGATCCTCCTGCCTCAGGCTCCCAAGTAGCTGGGACTACAGGGGCCTGCCACCATAATTTTTCTTTTTTCTATTTTTAGTAGACATGGGCTTTCACTCTTGCTCAGGCTGATCTCGAACTCCTGAGCTCAAGGAGTCCTCCCACCCTGGCCTCCCAGAGTGTTGAGCAACCACACCGGCCGGCCATCTTTAATCTGAAATCCAGAGGTGCTCCAGCAGTCTGTGAGTCTTTGTTTCCTTCGTCTTTCAGGAAGTGGCCAAGAAGATGGATTTAGACATGAGGAAGACATCCTCCCTGTGGAAGGACCAGGCGCTGGTGGAAATCAATATTGCAGTTCTCTACAGCTTCCAGGTAGCACCAGGGCCACGCCTCACGGGGGAGCTAAAACCTTTGAGAGCCTTGGTGCAGAGGGGAGAAAGGCCTCACATCCAGAAACCGCCTTTGGAGAGATTCTGCCCATGAGCAGGGTCTACTTCCTGCCCTATGTGCCCTCCTGTCCAGTGTGGATCTGGACTGGGGACTAATTGTGAAGAGATGAATAGGTGAGGGTGGGGTATTAGGAATGTGATCCTTAGAATGGAGATGATGGACATGCCGTGAGTCTCGTCATCTCTTAGGGACTTGGATCATCATGGGGGAGATCATCACATGACTCATCATCATTGTCAGAAACCTGTTGGCCACTAAATACATGTGGCTCTATGACAAATGATACAATAGTAGGAGGGCTGTAAAATTTATCGGCTAAAGCATGACACTTGAAGGAAGCAGAAGGAAGACACTATGAATAATTATGCCAGGACAGGGGACAACCAGACAACCTAGAGAATAGATGTCGCTGCAGTAGAGACCATCTCCGTCCTGGGCTTCCAGTCAAGGCAGTGAGAGCCCCCTGGACCCACATGAGAGGCACACACAGCAGAGTGAACGTGGCTAGATGTGATTAGAAGCCACAGGTCCCCGTGTCAGGTATGGAGAGAATGGCTACCATAAAGAATGTCAAAGGCAAAGGCCAAGTTCAGATGAGACCAGAGGGATGGAGGCTGCTACCTCCCTTCTCTCTCATCCATGGCAGAAGTGAGGTTTCAGGAGTGTGGCTTGTGTCCTGATACAAAGACTGGTGGGCCAGAGAAAGCAGGGATGTAAATGAGGTGCGTATAAAAGAAAGGAAAGTGCAGGAAGGGGGCAAGGTTTTTCCAGCAGAGAGAGAAAACATTGTGTAAGACAGGATGTGAATTCCAACCTGCCAACTGGGGCAGGGCCCAGGGCAGGCTTTCCCAGACGCGCAGTCTACTCACGCTGTCTGCTTTGATTTACTTGCTTTGTTTTGTTTTGGTTTTTGATAATATTTATTTTTTTCTTTATTGAAACATAACTGTGTACATTAATGCGTTTATGGGGTACAGTGGACTGATGGGATATATGAAGTGGAATGCTTAATCAATTCATCTTCATTACTTAAAGATTTGTAATTGAAGAGGATTTTATATCGCCACCTTAATGGAGAGCCAGCATTGGCTGCCATAAATAGAAAGTGATTGTAATGGTCAATAAGTAAACAAGCAAACACAAAGTAAACAAAACAAAGTTGTTCAATTCTAGCTAGAGACTGCCTAAGGTTCTTCTCTCTTCTTAAAAAAAAAGGAGAGGGGAGTGTGAAAGGGAGGAAGATTAGTGAGATTGACAAGGAAAGGGTGACAGACTTCCTTCTGGGTCTGATTAGGAAGGCTGGGAAAAAAATCACTATTTTCACTTTGCACTGCTTAAAACCATCTCTGGGACCACCACCCTTTGGGAAGTGCTGCTCTCTAGAAGAGGGGCTCCCCCATAAAACCTCAACTTCTCTTACCTCCTGACTCCTTGTCTCCTCTCCTCCCCAAGAGTGACAAAGTGACCATCGTTGACCACCACTCAGCCACCGAGTCCTTCATCAAGCACATGGAGAATGAGTACCGCTGCCGGGGGGGCTGTCCCGCCGACTGGGTATGGATCGTACCGCCCATGTCCGGCAGCATCACCCCGGTGTTCCACCAAGAGATGCTCAACTACCGGCTCACCCCCTCCTTTGAGTACCAGGTCCTGCCCCTCTCTGCTTCTCTTTGTTACTAAGTCTTCTGTATCCAGCAAGTGTGTTCTGTTTAGTTCAATCCAGGGCAGTACTTTGGACGCTCAATAGCTGCATGTGGCTAGCGGCGACCTTATTGGACAGCGCAGGTCTAGCTGAAAGACCAATAGAGATGAAATGAGTAGTCAGGTCACAAGGAGAGGGTTTAGGGGCTGAGTAAGAAGGGCTAGCAGGGCATTTCAGAGGCTGGACCAGCTATGGAATCCCTGCCTTCAAGGGCTGAGGGTTGTGGAACCCCAAGCCCCAGAAAGCCTTGCGCATCCCCAAGAATAGGCAGACATCCTCACTGCAGTGGCCTCTTCTCCACACAGCCTGATCCTTGGAATACCCACATCTGGAAAGGCACCAACGGGACCCCCACAAAGCGACGAGCCATTGGCTTCAAGAAACTGGCAGAGTGAGTCTCCTGCAGTAGGAGGGTGGGTGGGTGGATGTGCCAACAAACTCAGAGAGATCCAGAAAGAGATGCTGAGCAGACGTCTGCACCCCGTGACCTCTCCATTTTCTCCAGCCCCTACATGCCCTCTGCCGCTGAGTCTAACATTCGAATGTTGCTCTCAACTCCTCTTCTCAATCTCACTTTCCTTGGCCCAGTTTCCTAAATCCTTGTCCTGCAGGCAATGATATGTTGGTGAACCAACTCTTCTAACAATAGTGATAGGAAGACCTTGACTTGTAACGTTTGCCAATTTCCATGTTGTAAATATCCCCACTGTGGCCAACTTTGAATGACCGACAAGAAGTCACTGAACCCAGAGTTGGGAAGAGGTGAGATGAGTCAGTTCCAGAACACCATTGTGTAAAGCACTGTTTTTCCACCTTTTTTATCTCACGGCACGCTTGAACCTATAGTTAAACTTCCACGGCACACTTAAATTATGTGGATCCAAAAAAAGAGTAGAAAAAAAGAACATACTTACTGTGCTTCGAAATTCTTTCGAAAATAATTTAATTAATGATCTTTAAAATTTTTGTGGCACCCTGGTTGAAAAATCACTGGCCTAAAGAGCACCCTGATCCAAGGCTGGACCCTAATTTCACTCAGTCATTCATTTCTTTAGCCAAAAAATGAGTACCAAGTGCCTCTCTGTGCCAGGCCCCAGAGATGTCATGGCAAGCTAGACAAATATGGTCCCTGCTCTCGTGAGGCTCACAGACCTTCACTTATCAAAGAATCACACAAATGCAGCACCCATAGCAGCTGTGGCAGGTGCCATCAAGAATGGTTCATGGAGTTGGGAGTTCTGGGAGGAGATGACAGTTGAGTTGAAGAATGAGATGAAAACTGTTTAACTGAGCAAAGAGGGGAAGGAAGGAGATTAGGGCCTGAGACTACTGAGGAGTGATTTTCCTGAAAAACACTTAGCCAGACAGGGAACCAGCTAATAAGGACGAGACTGCCTGAGACAGAGGGGAGCTGTCAGTCTCCTGCCCAGAGAAGTGGAACCCCGCTGATGCACTCAGCAGAGACTACTAGTTGTAGCTACTGTATTTTGCCATGTATAACGCACTCCCATATATAATGTGCACCCATGTTTGGGGCCCAAACTTTTCAGGGAAAAAAAAATCTTCTGTTTTAATTTTTCTTTTTTTTTGAGACAGAGTTTCTCACTCAGTCACCCTGGGGTTGAATGCCATGGTGTCATAGCTCGCAGCAACCTCAAACTCCTGGGCTCAAGCAATCCTCTTGTTTCAGCCTCCCAAGAAGCTGAGAGTACAGGTGCCTGCCACACCACCCAGCTAGTTTTTCCATTTTTAGTGGCGATGGGGTCTCTCTCTTGCTCAGGCTGGTCTCAAACTCCTGAGCTCAGGCAATCCTCTGCCTCAGCTCCCAGAGCGCTAGGATTATAGCCATCAGCCACTGCACCAGCTCCATTTTAATTTTTTAATTCAAATTCTTATTTGTTTATATTTAGGTACTTGGTTTTTATATTATAAAAAATAGCATTTTTTAACATGTGGTTCAAGAAATTTTATGTAATAAATAATTACAAAACACAAGAACAGATACGAGGTACAAAGCGTTGTCCAGTAATTTTGTAAAAATGTCAATGAGCTTGCTAGCTCCCTCCTAAAGTGTGTGAAGAGAAATACGTCCTTCTTCATGAACCAAAAATGCTTTCATTGCAAATTCCTTGTAAGTTCCACAAAACCGATTACTGCATTCCAGGGTATTATTTTGCATACAGATATAACTATTGCTTTCTAGAGTTACACTTTTAGTGCATGAGCATAAATAAAAGAATTAAACACATTTCTATAGATCAGTGATTTTCAAGTGGTGTGCCGTGGGACACCCATGTGCCGTGAGAGGATCTTAGATGTGTTGTGAAAATTTTTAAAGATCATTAATTAAATTATTTTCGAAAGACGTTCAAAGCACAGTAAGTATATTCTTTTCTTTTTTACTCTTTATTCAGGTCAACATAATTTAAGTGTACCGCAGAAGTTTAACTATCGGTTCGAGGGTGCCGCAAGATAAAAAAGGTTGAAAAACACTGCACTAGATACAGAATTAGTACTCCCCATGTATAATACATATCCTTATTTTTTTTCCTCAAAAATGTGGGCAAAAGATAAGCATTACACGCAGTAAAAAATATGCTAACTTTTGGCAAGAGACATTGGTATGTACTAAGCTACCTACTATCTTTCCTCGGCCCCCTTGAGTTCAGGATTCTCCGTGTATCACATCTGGCTGGACAACAGGTGCCATCTAAGCCATGAGCACAGCCAAAACACTTTGGGGCCTCGCAGGGAGTCCAGCCAAGCTCATAGCTCCTTTGACACATTGACTGCCAGATTAGGGAAAAAACTCTTTTCCTTGAGGCCACAGTGTTTTATTAGGTCAAGATAGGTCAAGAGATGTGTGAGTTACATATGCTTCACGAGGCCCCAGGCTCAGACCTAGCCTAAGTTTAATACAGTTCACACGGCACTTACTGTTACTATGGCTCATGGGATCTCTGCCCCTCCCTCTCTATTTCCACCCCAGTTCCATCCTCCAGCCAACCCAGAACACACTAGCAGGCATCCTGAGCAGCTCACATAATCTCAGGGAGGGCAACCGTTGGCTTCTGTTCAGTTCTACTATCTCTGGAGGACAAAGGGAGGGAGAAATCTAAAACATTAATTGCACGATTAAGTGTGGGGTGTAACAATGGGAATTAATTATAGATACATTTTTATTCTCAAATCATTGAAAGGGAACCCTCCAGGTACCTTTTATTCCTTCTATTTCTCCCCCTTTGCTCTGAGTCTTCCCGCAGCGTAGGTGGTTTCCCTATTTCTAAAAAATAATGAATGTACCACCCCGCATCACCAGGTAGAGGATAATTAACAATTTATCTACGCTGAGATTTCTAGTTAGAACAGGGAGGTTTTCTCAAAAGCCCAGGATATTCCAGAGCCTCTGACCTATCTGCTCACCACCCACTGCCCACTAGCAGAATCTTTTAAAATCGCTAACTTCTGGATATTTATTCAGTGCCTATTAGATACCAGGCTCTGTGCAAGGTCCCAGAGGTGCATTGCTGAGTAAACCAGACCTGGTCCTTCCTTTAGAGGTGAAACTATAAACCTCTAAAATTCCTTCTAACTCAATGCCTAGTGATATATTAATCATATCAGTGATTCCTATCTCTCTCTCTCTGTTTCTTTTCATCTCTCTCTCACATACACACACGAATATGAGCCCCGTGATAATTGTGTGTTCACCTCTATGTTCTCTCTGTCCTTCAGCTCCTGTAACATTGCTCCACACTCAACAAATATAGTAGAAGCCCTATAAGTTGATCACCCAAGAGATTACAACAAACTGGTCAACATAAGGAACTAGGCCCGCTGTACTGGTACATACATGTGGTGCATGTTCCAGTCTATGAAAATTAGGTCAACTTAAGGAAGTGATCGATGTAAGGAGGGGGTCAGCTATGGAGGTCTATTGTGTTTGACAAATAAAGAAAGATGTGAGTCTTCGGTGGCAATGCTTGGCAAACCAAGGCTCTTAAGACTGGGATCCATCAGTCAAATTGCAAACTAATAAAACTAACCATCAGTTTTTATTACTCATTGCTCTGGTGAGATTTAATGAAGGAGTCAATATGGTGCCTAAACTCAGGGGTTCAAGTACATCTGAAGGGAACCCCTGACATCATCAAAGATCAAGAAAGTATGTTCTCTCCTGTTAAATTTTATGGATCGTGGTTCGTGCCCCCAAATACCCATCAATCCAGCAGCTTCTCTCCCTTCTCTGTTTCCCATTTTTTTCTCTCCATTCTCTTCCCCTTCCTCTCACCCAGAGCCGTCAAGTTCTCAGCCAAGTTGATGGGACAGGCTATGGCCAAGAGGGTCAAAGCAACCATCCTCTATGCCACAGAGACAGGCAAATCACAAGCCTATGCCAAGACCTTGTGTGAGATCTTCAAACACGCCTTTGATGCCAAGGTGGGTAGGGGGTCAGCTCCCCAGCCTCTTGCTGTAAATAAAGATGAGAAGGAGAGACAGGGAATTCAACAGAGAAGTGGGAAGACTCATACCCAAAGGTGCCCATGAGCTCACATACACAATCTGCAAAAATTGGGGTCCCTTTCCTCATGAACTCTGTGGGAGCCCAGGAGTCACACAATGAAATCCCTATCTCTAGAGAAAAATGTTAGAAACCTTTCTGAGGTGAGTTTGGGAGGCTCTGCATTAAACACAGCTCAGTGGATTTCATTCAGAGCCTTTAAGCTACAAATGTGTTTTATTATCTCCAAAAGAGGAGCGGATACAGAACGTAAATGTCTCCCAAACATAGTTGAGCATGGATTGCTTATTTTCATGGAGCATCTGATGCCCATTTTGAGAAATGTTGCTCAGAAAGGCACAGGGCAACAATCTCTTCCTGAGGCAGGAATCTCAGACTTGTCCAGCTCAAGCGCTGTACGCTGCAGGAGAGAGGATTAGAGAGGAAGCTGAGCAGAGTTGCTGAGATCCAGGCAGATCATTCCCAGCCTAAACCGGGTCAGGAAGAATCCAGAATGTATTGGCTATAAGAAGCCTAAGGGCCTTTCTCAAAATCTCTCTACTGGCAGCCAGCCCCTTGGACCATTGCCCCAGACTCTACAGTCCTTCAGGCAACAGTGACCACAGTAAGGTGCCACACTACCAAAAAGCAGTTATTTCTCCCCAACTTGAGCCCATCAAAATACTGACACCCAGAACTTTTGGTTCTCCTTCCAAAGGAAGGGACTCTACAATGACTCACCTTTTTCCTTTCTCCTGCTTCTCTATTGCTTTTTGTCTCTCCTCATTCTTCTCTCTCCTTACCATCCTCCTTCTTCCCCACCCCATGCCCTTGCCCCTGCCTACCTAGGTGATGTCCATGGAAGAATATGACATTGTCCACCTGGAACACGAGACTCTGGTCCTGGTGGTCACCAGCACCTTTGGCAATGGAGATCCTCCTGAGAACGGGGAGGTGAGATGAGCTCTCACCTGTTCTAGCACGTGGCTCCATCCTGCAGAAGAAGGAAGGGCCTCAGTCGGGACCCTCCCCATGCCTGCTGTTCAGTAGCAAACCCTTCTCAGAGCCTCAAAGCCAGTGACTTCGATTTGGGTCCAAGTTATGCAAAAATTGGACAGTTCCAAATTCTCGGTCTGTTGGTGTCCACTAGTTAGCTCATGGTCTCTAGTGAAAATGCTGTCACCTCAGTGAACTACTTACTTTGCTCGGAATGGATGCCAATCATGCATGAGCTCTGTGTCCCCTGTTCCAGATGAGGGATGTGGAGACAATGTTTTTGTACAGCAGAGGTTCTCAACCTGTGGGTCGCAACCCCTTTGGGGGTCAAACAGCCCTTTCACAGGGGTCGCCTAAATACATCCTGCATATAAGATATTTTACTATCACATTACGATCACTTCTCGGCCTTTTGGCTAAGATCAAGTGTAGATATTTACATTACAATTCATAACAGTAGCAAACTTACAGTTATGAAGTAGCAATGGAAATAATTTTATGGTTGGGAGTCACCACAACATGAGGAACTGTATTAAAGGGTCACGGCATTAGGAAGGTTGAGAACCACTGGAGAGAAGGCTACAAAACGGAGTTGTGTTCTAGGGAGGGGATCCACACCTGCAGGTTGCTCCAACAGCTGGCTCCTCCCAGTATGTTTGCAGCTGGGGGGTTGCTGCCCAGCCTGAGTCCCCGGCCACCCCTGACTTCCTTACTCCCGGGCATTAGCCTGGGCCTGCCAGACCCTCAAACTCTCAGTGTCCTACCCAGTTCCAGATTTACTAACATTTACTAACATGTTTTACCTTTCACTCCTCTATCCATTTCGGCCGCCAGAAATTCGGCTGCGCTTTGATGGAAATGAGGCATCCCAACTCTGTACAGGAAGAAAGGAAGTAAGTGAATGGGCTCTCCAGTGCCACCAACACCACCACTCCCCCACCCCCCACCCCACCTCCCCAGGAAACTGGAAATTGACTTTTGGTGCCTAAAGTTCCACATCTGAGGTTTGGATGGTGGTTGGGGCCTCAAGTCCCTTTGTGATTGATTTTAGCTTGGGGGAGGGAGGATCTACGGTCCATTGGGGCTGATATTTTGGTTTCCGACTAAGTCACTTCACAGCCCTGTGCCTCAGTTTTCTTTTCAATCAGATAGCAATGATAATAACTGCCTTAACTTTCTCATTGGTAAGAGTCTAATCAGGGCCAGGCATGGTGGCTCACACCTGTAGTTCCAGCACTCTAAGAGGCTGAGGCTAAAGGATCACTTGACCCCAGGAATTTGAGGTTGCCGTGAGCTAGGCTAACACCACAGCACTCTAGCTGGGGCAACAGAGTAAGACTCTGTCTCAATAAGAAAAAAAAAACAATGAACCAAGTCATAAGCTAGACATAGAGCATTGGTAAGTAGCATTCTTATCATTTTCCCCCCTTTGGAAAGCTGCATTCAATATCAGCAAACAGAGCTTCTTTCCTTCTAAAGTTCCTGTGTGATGTTCAGCTACTGTGGAAGTTAAGTTTAAAAGAAAGATAAAAAAAAATACCTGTAGTCAGGAGATGTTTGTGGTAGAATTGAATCTCCAATGGGGTTGTGTTCTAGAGGTATTTGTTAAGGCAGAAAACATCTGTAATCAAAATGCACACACACACGCACCCCACATATATACACACAAATATACATACAACATACACACATATATATACACACACATAATATGAGCACAACAGACTCGATTTGTGTAAGACAAGAGAGGTGGGATCAGGGCTCTATGGAAAGCTCATGCTTTGGAAATAGGATGAGATATTGCCAATTTTCTGATTTTTCATGGGAAAAAAATCTTCATACAGTGTTTTTTTTTAATTTGGGTAATATTATGTATGTATATACGATCTATACGTATGTGAATTATATTCAATCTGCATACATATGGATATGTTAGTGGGCAACAACAATGGAAGTCAAAATATAAAGACTGCAAGACAAACAAAATTCAAGCTCTCCATTTGTGACCTTGACCATAACCATTTACATAGCCAGGGATTTTTAGAGGATTCTCTATAAAGTCTGTGGAAAGCCTAAGCAAATGAAAATGAACATCATGGGCACAATTTAGATTTTGTTACAAAATTTAAGTTTTTAAAAAAATAATAATCTGGGCAGTGCC
This sequence comes from Perodicticus potto, assembly GCA_963574655.1. Lineage (NCBI taxonomy): Eukaryota > Metazoa > Chordata > Mammalia > Primates > Lorisidae > Perodicticus > Perodicticus potto. The sequence continues at coordinate 130 of CAUYRH010055549.1, read as the reverse complement.
TGTGGCTCAGTGAGTAGGGCGCTGGCCCCATATACCAAGGGTTGTGGGTTCAAACCCAGCCCTGGCCGAACTGCAACAAAAAAATAGCCGGGCGTTGTGGCGGGCGCCTGTAGTCCCAGTTACTCGGGAG
>CAUYRH010055548.1:0-20265 GCA_963574655.1 Perodicticus potto | reverse complement strand
CAAGCTGTCACCCTGGATAGAGTGCTATGGCATCACAGCTCACAGCAACCTCCAATTCCTGGGCTCAAGCAAGTCTCCTGCCTCCGCCTCCCAAGTAGCTGGGACTACAGGTGCCCTCCACAATGCCCGGCTATTTTTTGGTTGCAGCCATCATTGTTGTTTGGTGGGCCTGGGCTGGATTCAAACCCGCCAGCTCAGGTGTACGTGGCTGGTGCCTTAGCCCGTTGAGCCACAGGAGTATTGTCTTAATTGCTTAAGAGAGTTGGATTACTAGGAGATTCCAGATCAGATTGAACGAGTTTACAGTCAAGATCGAATTTATGCTGACAGGTATACATTAGAATGTGGGGGAGGGTATGGAGGAGGTGAAGGTTAGTGACACAGAGGCCAGTGGATAGCACCCAAACATAAATGAGTTGGCTCTGGCAACCAAACTTGGGAAAGTTTGCCCAGTACAGAAGATACTCTGAGGTGTTTGGGCTTGTGCAGGTGGCTTTTGAAGCATTAGAATGACCTCTAAACTCTCCTCTTATAGAGCACTAGATGCCCCTATGCTGTTCCTGGCAACAATAAATAACAAAGGTATGGGTTGACCCCTAGAGTTCCTATAATAGCTGATTGAAAGCTGTGGGTAGTCTCGACTGGATTTTAATATGTGTGTAACAGTACAATAATTTATGTTGCACCATTTAGATTAATTTTCACTTGTTGACATCTGATCATAGGGTCTTTAGGAATATATCTATTTTAAAATCTATGGGAATTTTTAAAAAAGTTATTTTCCACTTGGCGTATATATTTTCTTGTCCTAAAACCTTAACAAAATGTTGCTCTTCTCTTCTTCAACCCACAAATGTCCAAATTAGCCTGAAAAGACTCTCTCATTCTGTTTCTTCTAAATGCCTCTTTAGAATTTGACTTTCTCTTTAAAATAGAAATGATAAGAATACCCTAAAACAGACTTGCTGTGTGTCACAGCCAACACCCGTACCCTCTGCTGCTTTCCTGATCTGGGTTCAGGAAGATCTCTGGTTGCCCCCACATTTCTAAATCACACTGTTTGTTTGCTTCCTTCTTCATTTCTTCCAGTTCAGCCTGGATATTAGAAAGAAATTTATGACTACTTAAAGGATTCTTGAAGAGCAGTAAACACAAGATTAGGTTTGTTAAAGGCTCAAGATTTGTACCAATGTGAAGAAGGAATTGAAAAAGACAGCAGCACCTGTGGCTCAAGGAGTAGGGTGCCTGCCCCATATACTGGGGGTGGGGGGCTGGGTTCAAGCCCTGCTCCGGCCAAAACTGAAAAAAAAAAAACCAAAAAAGAAATATTCCTATGAAAAAGACAACATTAAAAGTTCTTAAATTGCCCTAGTTTTTTTTTTTATTAGATCTATTTTAAATGTTGTATGTGTTTGCAAAAATATAGTCAATACAAAAGCTTTATCGGTTATAAGCTATGTGAATAAACAAGTAGCATTTCCAGTTTCTTTACACATAAGATGGGTATGATGCTAATTTATTTGAAAAGGTGATCAAGAAGGTTAAAAAAATATATGTATTGTGTGAAGTGCAGTGCAGGCCAGTACTGTTATTACTGATGTGAAGCTCTCTCTGGGTTGATATCAGAGGCTATAAAATAATAAGAGTGAGGACAGCCACAGTAAATTCAGATTTTTAAGGTGGAAAAATATAAATTCTAGGTGCCTAAGCCAGGCCAACTAAATCAAAACTTCTGTGTGTGATGTTACAGTCAAACCCCACCCAAATAGGGTGGACCCACCTAAAAGAATCAACCCCTACCCTCTCCCACTAGATGTCCCACCTGGGAAAGGTAAATGGGCCAACCCCCCACCCTTGCAACAGATGTTCAACCCAGGAAAGGGAATGTCCCAACCCCCACCTTCCTGACCTTTAAAATCCCCGTTCCCCATTACCCCTGTGTGGATTTCCTCCCAACCAGGTTGGAAATCTTACCCCACCTGCACCCAGGTGGAATAAAGTCATTTTAATTGCACAAACTCGGCGTCCATTTTCCTTTCTTCTCACACCTCAGAATAATCTTTAATCTTTGGCTCCGTAACCTTTCAGATGACACCTGAGAATCTGAATTTATTTTAGAGAATTCAGATGATTTTGATAGGTAGCTAAATTTGAATTGTAGTGAATAAACACATGTTAAAACTGCTGATAATTGGTTTGGTGCCTATAGCTCAGTGACTAGGGCCCAGCCACAGACACTGGAGCTGGCAGGTTCAAACCCAGCCCAGGCCTGCCAAACAACAATGACAACTACAACCAAAAAATAGCTGGGCGTTCTAGCGTGTGCCTGTAGTTCCAGCTACTTGGGAGACTGAGGCAAGAGAATGGCTTAAGGCCAAGAGTTGGAGGTTGCTGTGATGCCACTGCACTCTACTGAGGATGACATAGTAAGACTGTGTCTCAAAAAACAAACAAACTGCTGATAATAATATTGTCAACTAAAATCTTAAGTTTCCTTTCTAGCAGCTGACTAACTGGACCCCATCTTGGCACAGAGATCCTCTAAAACCGAGTTGACTAGCCAGCAGAAAGGGGATCAGCAATGCCATGTTATGCCCCGCCCCCACTTCGTGACTCAGTAAGAGGCCTAAGGCAAGACATACCTGCAGGTCCTCAATATACACAACAAACCACTTGAATCAGGTACTTGTCTGGTAGTTTGTCTCTAATGAACAGACCCTTATCCGTTTCTTTTTTGCTAACTCCCGGTTGTTTAGACAAGAGCCTAACTCTTTCAGCTGATTGTCAACCAAAGAAGTTTAAATCTACTGGTAACCTGTGGGTCTCCTACTTTGAGATGTTCCTACTTTTGGGGGGCAAACCAATGTATGCCTCCCACACACTGATTTATGACTCTACCTATAATTCCTGTCTTCCCCAAATGTATAAAACCAAACTGTGACCCCTACCACAGTGAGTCCAAGGGTTCAAGTCTTCTTGGATGTGGCTCCACGTCACTGTCCCTAAATATGGCTCAGAATAAACCTAAATTATTTGGCAGAGTAGGGTTTCTGTTTTGTTGACAAAATCATTAATACTACTCACATTAACAACTACTTTTTACTGTTTGTTCACGGTGTATTTGACTTTTTGCTATGTGCAATATGTACCATATTCTCATAATTACCCTAGGAAAAAAATTAAAAATAATTCAGAAAGAAATACATTCTTAACCATTTTAGAAAGAAAGATTAATCCCATTTGATGGATTATGAAACCCTGATACAGAAGTAAAGCAACTTATTATTGACAAATAATGGCTAAATTACACTGATTTCCAAATCTCTTTCACTCCTAATCTAGCCCGGTAATGTTAACCAATACAATATACTGCCCCTTAAAACGCACAGTGAAAACACTTGTTTACTTTACTTCCTGCGGAACTCAATAGTTACATTAATAAATAGAGCCATTGAAACACACCTTTTTCTTTGATTGCATTTTGAGCAATGAATAGAAATATACTGTAAACTTCAAATCCTTATGAAATTATGAGTTGATTCCCTTTAATTCCTCTTCCTAAAGCTTGTATAGTGCCAAGATGTTTGCAGCTTTTAAAATTGTATACACATTTTGTAGTTTATTAGTATGTTGTCTACAGATTATGGTTTAAGGATTCTGCTTCCCTGATTTTGAGACAAGTCAATAGGAAGAGAAAAGGGGTGAGGGGTGAGGGGAGAATGCCTCTTTCTTTAAGGCTATGACTTGTAATTTTCTCATATCATTTTTGCTCATATGCCATTGGACAGAAGTTAGTCACATAGCCTCACTTAACTGCATGGGAGACAGTACAATATGAACCAAGAGATGGAGCCTTGAGCTCAGGCAGGACACAAACATACTATACAGGAATGGAAAATGGGTATGTGGGAGTTCCAGCTTTTACCCTTCTACCCTCAAGATGATTCCCATTGTTTTGGAGATTAACATTTGTTACATATTCAGAATAGTTTTAGATCCAAATTTTTCCACTTTATGCAAATACTTAACCTATCTCATCTAATCCCAGGCTAAGATTTAAGAAAGAAAGGCAATGCAAGTCAAAACTTAGAATAGAAATCCAACATTGTTAAATATTTGATTTTTGGCTGTGCCATCTCTTCAGATTCTAATGAGGTATTGATAGATGAGAGGCTTAAGATAAATAATCATATTTTTAAAGGAAGATATTTCTCTAATTGATGTAGTGCTGCTTTAATATTTTTTAAGAAATTAAGCATATATCTTCTAAAGAAGCATAACAAATTTGAAAGAATATTTAACATTTAATAAACATCAAGGAACTCAGGTTCGAATCTTAACACTTGAATGAATGGATTTGGCAAAATGTTTGTTGACCTTTATGGTGTAGTCAGAATAATAGTCCTATATCCCCAGGCCCTAATTCCAGAACCTGATTATGTTAGGTTGCATGGCAAAGAGCAATTAACATTGTAGATAAAATAAAGGCTACTAATCAGGTGACTTTGAGATGTTGACATGTAGGGGGAGCTGAGCCCTGATCTTTAGCCTAACACCCACTCTTGCTTGAGAGACGTGGAGAATTGCGGGAATGGCATGTGAGTTGTGTGTCCACTGGAGATCAGAAAACTGGCCTCCAAGGGAGAAGGTGTATGTGGGGTGTGGCAACACCAGGCCTAATGGTTATGGTGAAGATTCTCTAGATTCCAAAGGTCTCTTATCACGAAAGGCAGAAGTCTTGCTTAAGGTCTGAGATTTTTCAAAACAAATTGGAGACATTCTGTATGTTGCTTTTCATATCCCCCCTTTTTAATGCTGATGTCTGATAAGTAACTTTTAACTATTGTTTCCTGCTTTGTGATAATAAATAGAAACCTGATGTTTACTCAGGGGGGCTCCTTCCTAAGTTCCTCAGTCCCCCCACCCGTGGACTTCGTGTGGGGGGACTGAGGAACTTAGGAGAGAAGCCTCTTTGTTCCTTGCTCCAAGATCCCCTCATCTGGTGACCCCAAACCCTGTCAGTGATATGATATTCTGTTATTTGGGTGGATCCAATGTAATCAAGGGTCCCTATAAGGAGAAGTGGAAGGCAGAAGAGTCAGAGTCAGAGATGTGAAGATGCTTCACTCTTGGCTTTAAAGATGGAGGAAAGGGGCACAAACCAAGAAATGCAGGTGCCCTGTACAAGCTGCAAAATGTAAGGAAACAGATTCTCCCCCAAAGGCTCCAGAAAGGAAGGTAGTTCTGCCAACACCTCTTTTTATTTTATTTTATTTTATTTTATTTTATTTTATTTTATTTTATTTTATTTTGCAGTTCTGCCGGGGCCGGACTTGAACCTTTCACCCTCGGTATATGGGGCCAGAGCTCTACTCACTGAGCCACAGGCACTGCCCTATTTTATTTTATTATGTTATTTTATTTTTTTCAGAGAGTCTCACTTTGTTGTTCTCGGTAGAGTGCCATAGCATCATAACTCACAGCAACCTCAAACCCTTGGGCTCAAGCGATTCTCTTGTCTCAGCCTCTTGAGTAGCTGGGACTACAGGCGCTGACACAATGCCCTGCTATTTTTAGGGACAAGGCCTAATTCTTGCTCAGGCTGGTCTCGAACTTACGAGCTCAGGCAATCCACTCACCTTGGCCTCCCAGAGTGCTGGGATTACAGTCCTGAGCCTCCTTAACACCTGATTACAGGTGTGAGCTCAGCCTCAACACCTGATTTTAGTCCAGGGAAACCCATTTTGAACTTCTGACCTCCCAAACTGTAAGACAATACATGTATGCTGTTTTAAATTATAAAAGTTGTGGTAATTTGTTACAGCAATAAGAGGAAAATAATTCCCTTGGTTATATTACTTTTAGACTCAAATGTTTTGCTATGTGATTTCAAAGCATGTCTGTGATACTATACTGAATACATTATCATCTCATTTAATTCTCTTGATTCTGTGGAGTAGGCATTGAAGAAAACCCAGGATTAAAGAAATTAAGTAACTTGCTAAACATTACACAGAAATTGATGATATTTTCAAATATTAGTTTGTGAGTCTATGATGTCCTGTTTCAGGCATAATCCTGTCTTCAAGAACCTTAGAGGATTCTGATTTATTAATTTCATCATTATTTAAACAGTATAGAAACTGACAGACTCTTCTTAAAGCAGACACAACATAAATATTTTAGGTTTATTAGGCCAAATGTTTTCTGTTGAAGTACTCTGTCATAGCATTAAAGAAGGTGCAGACAATATACAAATGAACGTGTGGTCATTTTCCAATACTACTTTATGTAGAAAAATAGACAGTAGGCTAGACTCACCCAAGGGGCATAGTTTACTATCTACTAGTCGAGAATAAAAGAGCTTAAATATACAGAATTCTTCTATTAAGTTTCTTAGCTGAATGGAGGCAATTTTCTCTGGACTAGAAAAGACTAATAATGGAAAGCATAATTCCTAATGGATCATGGCTTTTATACTAGTGCTTTTTCTATTCCCTTCTTGAAATGCTCTCCCCAACTCTCATACCTACATAGCTAATCATCTTATCTCCTTTTACTAATCAAGTCTCATCTTCTTCATGAGCCCTACCCTGATCCATCCATGCACAGTCACAGCTTTTCCAAGATCATGAATAAGGAAGTCCTTTACTCTATTCTAATCCCCACTAAGGTATTTAGTACCTTCTTCTATAAAATGTGTTTATCCATTTTTATCTACATTTTAGTGCCTGTCTTCCTGTCATTTGATAAAAATGTCATTTGTCGGTTTTATTTGCTAATATATCCCGAGCACTCAACATTGTACCTAATGCATGGCATACTCTCAATTAATATCTGTTGGCTAAATATTGTCCATAGATTCTTTTTTGTTTTTCATTAGGTCAAATGTATAAAGGATTAATCCACTTATAAGTGACCAAGAGACTTCATTTCATATTAAATTTTATTTTCATTGAGATATTGCACTCTCATTGCCTTGTTAAACACCAACATTAACCTCCTGGATCTGTCCCCATTCTAAAGGAGATGAAGTTTTATATTCTTATCTCTAAACTCATCTTCCAATGCAGTTCCAAATATTTGCTGTTTTTCTTTCCATTGATTTGCGTATCAGTGGTCATAAAGCACTTTAAATATCTCAGAAACAAGTGGCTATTTAAATGCAAGCTCCCATGTGATAAAAATGAAGGAGAGGAGAGACATGAGTGTGAAAGATAGGGCATGCTTGTGTTTATCCTAGAGCTGTATTGGGATTCCTATAAAGATTAATGATGCAATAGTGTAATAAGAACTCAGTGGCCATGAGGCAGTGGCATTTGCAAATAAAGAATGAGATCGGAAAGTAATCAACAGCAACTCCGAACTTAGTTAAGGTTTCAAGTTATGCACCATTTTTTATACCATGTTAGTTCATTTCCTTTCATATTACTACCTTAAATCATTTTGCTCTAAGGAAGAAAGAACCGCTGAGTTGAGTATGAAGATTAACGGGTAGTATATCTATCCCTGTTCGCTAGGGTGAGCACCTAAAGTTTAGAAAGCAAATCAGAACTTGAATTTGCAAACCGGACTGGGAAATTGCCCAAGAACAGATTTCTACTCCGGTCAAACTGGAAATAATGCAAGGCTGTTCTTTATTTAATCGAATATGAGCTGTGAAGAGACAACAAAGATATGACTAGAAATTATAGAAAACTGAAAGAAACCAAGCAGCCTTGAGTCCTTAATCAAATTGAAAGCCTAATTATGTGAATGGGGGGATGTTTACTCATTCAAAGTATATTGTTCTGAACTTTTGAATCTCTTTTTTGATACCAGCTTCTTTTGGGGAAGCTAAGTCCTGCATTTCCAACTGACTGTGTTGCTTCTCCATGTAAATATCTTGCCCAAAGCCACTGATACCATAAACCTGTGATATCCAAAATAGAATTTGTCACCTTTCTATTAAAATGCTTGTTAATATTACCAGTACCACAGATTAGATTTCTTCTGCATCAACCTTATCTAATCACTTACCCTAATCACACAGATTCTATATTCTCAGTGCCCTTCACATTCTGCTCATTCTCACCTACATTATCCTCAAACAAGCCTTTATACTCCTTCCACTTTGTCATTGTAATAGCCTTCTCACTGGTCTGCTGCTTTCTTTCTCTCCAAGGCAACATCATGCAACCAGATTAATCTTCCTAAATTATAGCTCTGACAATAAACTACTCACATACTTACCAGCTCTTCAATATCTACCAAATTAAGGATAAATTTCTTGTCTTTTTATTCAAGGTCTCCAGAATATTGTTGAACTACCTTTCCAACACTATGTACAAGGTATGGCTGGAAGAAAGATCAAACTGTGGCCATAACCCCCTTTTACTGTTCATTGGTTTTACATGTGACACATTAATATGAGACATTAACAAAGAGATTGTTATGAATCTCTTTGTTAACACGATCATTTATTAACACATTTTTATTGTCCTTAAAATGTTATTTCTGTTAATTCTATTTCTGTTAAATATGCTTAGTGTTTGTCTTATATCCTCACCCCATTCCCAATTAGGACAAGGACTGTGCTTCATCCATTTCTGTGTCCTTGGAAGTAAGCACTCATTACATGCATGTGGAAATAAGGCAAATCATAAATGTAAACAAGATAATGATCAAAAGGTTCTAAAAGCCAGGTAGTGGCTTATGGTTTAGGGTCTTTTAAAATGTTATTTTCTACATCGTATCTGTTTGTTCAACACCATTCTGAAAATTCTGCAGAAAAAGTTATATGTGATAAAGAAAGCCAAATGTATTGAAATCAGTCATATATGAAAATCAAACTTGTGATATAGAGTCATTTAAGTTTCTTATGAACACATTAAATAACAAATTCTATTTATGACTGTAAATTTGAAGTAGTGATAAACATAATGTTTTGGTGAGATATCTGTACCTACTTTAGTGGGATGGTATAGGAAGGAAATAAGACTGGGACTATTTTTATGGTGTTAATATAACTTTCATATGAGAAAGACATGGATTTGGGTGGCTGGAAGCACAATACTCTGGGTTGAATGTATCCCCCCAAAAAGCATATTTTGGGAATTTTATCTCCAATGCAATAGTTTTGGGAGGTGGGAACTAATGAGGGGTGATTAGGTCATTAGGGTGAAGTGAAATAATTAGTGCCATTAGTGCAGTAGTGAGTTTGTTATCACAGGAGTGGGTTTGTTATTCTGCAGGTGGGTTCCTTATAAAAGGGTTAGGTTGGCTCCCTTTTGCCTGTCTCTCTTCCTTCCTCTTTTCCCTTCTGCTATGGGATAGCACAGCACACAGGTCCTCAATAGACATAGGCCCCTTAATCCTGGACTTCCTAGCATCTAAAATCACGAGTCAAGACATTTATGCTCATTATAAATTATCCGTTTTGTGATATTCCGTTATAACAACATAAAATGAATTAAGTAAACTATGGTGCAATTTGGATTGGCCTATCAGTTTTACTAGACAACAGTAATAATGTGTCAGAGTTTCCCCCATCTTCCATAAAGATACCTATGCAGTACCTACTTCTGCATGAGAAGGCTTCTGGGTTGATCTCACTGCTTTGTCTTTGCCTAAACAACTAGCTCAATTCAAAAGAAATAGGGCTGAAGTCTAAGCTCTATTATCTAATTCAGCTTTGCAAGTAGGAAAACATACATTTTTCTCCCTGTCTAATTCCAAGGTATATTTCTCCATTTGTTAAAAGTTTGTGAGTAAAGAGAATAATGATAAATGGGATCCCTTATAATCCCAACATTTAAGGTCACACATCATCCTTGGTATTGTTTGGACAAAAATTTATAACATGAACTTAATAATGAGAAAATATCAGAAAAACTAAAACTATTTTTCAAAATTACCGACTAATCAGAAATATAAGTGTCATGGAAGACAAGAAAAGAGCTGAAGACATATCTCAGATTAAAAGAGACTAAATTATGTGAAAACTAAGTGGAATTAGGATTCAGAATCAGATTCTGGTCCAAAACAAAAAAGGTAGAAATTACTTAGATAATTAACAATATTTGAAATGTTATTAAACAAATGTTAATTTCCTAGTTTTAATAATTGCATTTATATAAAATGTTATCACCTGGAAAAGTTGAATCAAGATTATATAAGAATTCCTTGTTCTTTCCCCCAAAATCTAGCAAATAGCCAATTAGTTTTTACTCAATATTTTTAAAATACAGATTTTCATGTCAACTCATAAATACATTTGTATGATAATAATAAATTGATATTTTTCAATAAAAAAACCCAAAGTTCATTTCTGAGGGTGAAGTAGTACCCTTTATTTAGAGATAAATCACATTTATGCATACTTTTGCTTTTTAAAAAGATGACTGCTACAATCAGTAAAAAAACACTTAGGAAGGCCCGGCGCCTGTGGCTCAACGGGCTAAGGCACCAGCCACGTACACCTGAGCTGGTGGGTTCAAATCCAGCCTGGACCCACCAAACAACAATGACGGCTGCAAACAAAAAATGGCCAGGCGTTGTGGCAGGCGCCTATAGTCCCAGCTACTTGGGAGGCAGAGAAAGGAGACTTGCTTGAGCCCAGGAATTGGAGGTTGCTGTGAGCTGTGATGCCACAGCACCCTATCCAGGGTGACAGCTTGAGGCTCTGTCTCAAAAAAAAAAAAAAAAAAAAAATCACTTAGGTATTTTGCTTGTCAAAAATAAAGTTTTTTGGAGAATCTGATTTAATCATATTATTTTTTCCTTCATTGATTTCCTCCAAACAGTGGCAGAAGTCCTCCTTGATGGACAGAATGCAGAACACTGTTTTGACCACTCCTAGGTCATACTGACATCTACAGGATAGGCTTAGTTCCAAGGAAGTCCTGCTGTCTTTTGTGAAGTAGGACCAGTTTGGAAAGTAACAATGGAGTGGTAAATAACAATAGTACCAGTCGCTATAAAAAATGAACAATTTTCGGTACCTTTGTGGTTTTTGTGGTTTAAGTGCATCCAGTATTTCTTCAGACTCTCTACTCAATCCCTTTGCCTGGTCACCAGCTGTGACCATTTGGTACGTCTGAATTCTGACTTCCAAGGCAATCTTTCTTAAAATATTCCACAGAGTCACAGACTTTGTAACCACCACTAATAGCACAAAGTCCTTTGGGAGTATCAGGAAAAGATCTAGACAGGTACCCCATTTCCCACAAATAAAAACATTTTGTGAAAGGAAATTTACCAAGAGCTGGATCTATTTAAGCCTTGCACTAGTTTATTTCATGCCCTAAGTACACACACAAAATATCTCACAAGATATTCTAGTGTTGATATCCTTATTCTCCAGGGCAGCTGGACAATCTGCACTGGAAGCCTAACATTACATTCTGCTCTGCTGCTTGTCTTTTCACTCACTTTCCTTCCCATCAATCATCTTTCCTTAAAGCTTCTGCATTTTCTTCCTTACTGCCTCACTGTCTTTTGCTGCCATCTTTCAATTGTGAATCATCTGTGAGTTCTGTCTTAGGTATTCCATGAGTCCTTTCACATCTCTATTTAAGTATTCTTTTTTCTTTTGATTCTCTGTATGTTGTGGTGAGGTGCATTATTTCTAAAGGTCAGCCTATTGACTTCAAGTTGTTTAAGCTTTGATATGTTTTTGCTTGTTCCCTCAAACAATTTCTTTGCCTTGTTCTCCCATGATGTTGCAGGTAAGAGTTTCTTGTTATGTGTGGTAGTATCTCTTGCCCATCTGGTCACATTTTTATCGTAGAACCGATATCAATCTTGAGTGAATCCTCCGGAGAAGTAGTTAACAAGCCAGAGAAGCTGGCCCCCACTCCCATGGCAGTATCAGCGTTCAACACCAATAAGTTGGATTCCTTGCTAAATTTTTGTTACTTTTTCCATAAAATTATTTCAAAATAATAAATGAAAAAGTACAGAAATAAAAATAAAAAGACAGTTCAACAATTTTGAAAAACAAAATCCTATGCAAAAGTACTCTCAATTTCCTTGCCAAAATGTTTGTCTTCCCAGAATCATTGTTTTCATTTACTAAAGGTATTTGGCATTCCCATACTATCAAATCTAAAAGGCTTATGTACATTTTATGGTTGGTCCTGTTGGGTTATCCTGCCTTTTCTCTGTTTTTTTGTTTGTTTGTTTGTTATTTTTTAGCATTAGTTGGGTGACTATGTACATATTTCTAAGGTTTCCATTAAATCAAGTCATATGTAAACTATTGAATTTTTTTTTTTTTTGCTTAAAGAAAAAAGTTACATCCAAAGAAAAGAGGACCCTGTTTTATTACATTACTATCTCAATATACAATTTAAAATAGAAATTTTATCTTCATGCGCTCAAAGAAAACGTGATTATTGATTATCATGATATCATTTCATCACTGCATTTGCAAATGCTTGAGCTGAACCTGGTGACACGTTTTATATTGAAAGTGACTACTCTTTGGATGCAATAGTCAATAACTAGAGAACCAGTGACATCACTTGGATATTTTTAACATCAATAGCAAACACAAGAGTGATCTTGTCTGTCTAAAGGGAAAGATGCCTCACTACAACTCCATTGCTGGAAGATTCTTCTCTCTTACTTATCACTGTCCAAAACAAACATACCTCTTTAGTCAAATGCATGAGATTCCACTACTGTTTGCTCACCATATCCAATTACCTCTATCCTTAGTCTTCAATATCTTTTATCTGAAGGTTTGCCTTTGAGTCAGTCTATATGCTCATGAAGAAAGACTCCCAAAATAGCCCCCCATACAGAAAAATCACATACACACAGCTTATCTACAATATATACAATTATGTTATATTCATTTTTGAAATGGGAAGATACACATATCTTCAATTTATATAAAAGAAAATGGTCCAAATATCTACTGGTTTTAAAGCTTTGCATAGCCTGGCCACTTTTTAGCCTTCTGTTTTGCTACTTCTCACATGAATCCAAATTTTACTTACTGTTGTCACAACATTCCACACTGGAATGAACACCTATGTCTGGTGCTGATCCCTCTTCCTTTCAAAAATAGCATTCTCTCCAAAGGCATCAACCATCATGCAGGACATCTTCACATTCCCAACTGCAGCCCAGCTTTTCCTTCTGAGATCTAGATCATGTTCAAATGTTTAGTGGCCAGATTCGGTTTGCTGTCTCACAGTTTTTCAAATCCAGAAAGACTCCCTAAGAGTGGTAACCTTATCTACCATCCAAACTCACTCCATTGTTCTCTAAACCAGTGAATGAAACTATATTGCAGTGATTTTCTCGTCAGAAACTAAATTTCATCCTTAATTTTCCATTCCTTTATACATCTAAAATAAACTCAATGCTTTATTTTTTGGATTGGTGACCTAACAATCTCTTCAATCTATTCATGTCTTTCTATTCCCATTCTAAATCTCTAAATGACTACAATTTCATCTCAGGTAGATTATCATAGCAGCCTCTAAAAACAGCAGCCTTCAAACACAATAAAGTACATCTCAATCTTTACTTTGCAACCAAAGTAAACTTACAAAATACAGATATGACAATGAAGTTTCCTTCTTAACCTCTTGTTTTGTTTTGTTTGTCTCACTTTGTTGCCCTCAGTAGAATGCCATGGTCTCATAGCCCACAGCAACCTCCAACTCTTGGACTCAAGTGATCCTCTTGCCTCAGTCTCCTGCATAGCTGAGACTACAGGCGCCTGCCACAATGCCCGACAATTTTTAGAGACAAGGTCTAGCTCTTGCTCAGGCTGGTATCAATCTCCTGACCTCAAGCAATCCACCCACCTTGGCCTCCCAGAATACTAGGATTACAGGTGTGGGCCTCTGCACCCAGCTTCCTTCTTAAACTATTGTTCTTATAATGAAACACCATATTCAATCATGACTTCCCAACCTCTTTGCATTCTGGTTTGTGCTTGGCTGTCTAGTCTCATTTCTCTTCACTTTCTCACTGTTATAGTCCAAATACACAATATTCTCAGTTCCTCAAATATATTATACTGCCTATGGAAGGCAGCTTCTAAAATGGCTCTAATAATTTCTGCCTTGTGGTATGCATGGCCATAAATCCCTCCTCTTAAGTGTGGGCTTGGCTTAGTGACTTATTTCTAAAAAAGAGAATATAGCAAAGATGAATGTCGCTTCCAAAGTTAGGTTACAAAAACCCTCTGGCTTACATCTTGTTTGCCTTACTCTCTAGTTTCTTGCCTTGATGGAAGCCAGCTACCATATTGCGAAATACTCTATGGAGAGGCTTGCACATGCAGGAAGAAACTGATTTCTCTGGCCAACAGTCAGAGGAAAAAGAGAACTGATGCTGTCAGCCCTACAGATGATAAGGAACTGAATTCTTGTTCAAAACCACATGTGTGAGCTTGAAAATGAATTCTTGACTGGGCCTGGTGCCTCACGTCTGTAATCCTGATCCTTTGGGAGGCTAAGATGGGAAGATCGCTTCAGGCCAGGAGTTCATGACTAGCTTGAACAGCATAATGAGACCTCATCTCTACAAAAAGTAGAAAAATTAGCCAGGCTTCATGGTGCACACCTATAGTCCAGCTATTTGAAAGGCTGAGGTGGGAAGATGGTTTTACCCCTGAAGTTTGAGGTTGCAGTGAGCTATCAAGACACCATTGCTCTCTAGCCTGGGCAACAGAGGAATACCTCTTTTCAAAAAAAAAGAGAGAGAGAAAGTGCATCTTCACCCTTCCAGGCCTGGCCAACAACTTGGTTGCTGTGTTGTGAGACAGTGAATCCAGAGGACTCAAGTTAAGGTGTGCCTGGATTTTTGACCTACAGAAACTATGCAATAATACATGGGTTTTGTTGTTTTTAGCCCCTAAGTGTTGTGATAATTTGTTATGCAACAATATAGCATGTAAAGTGCCCATCACATCAGGATTTTATTGGCAAAGCATAATCTTTCTGCCTGTAACGTTTCGTATTTTTTTTCTTTTTTTTTAGTGAGACTCTGTCTCACTTTGGTGCCCTTGGTAGAGTGCTGTGGCGTCACAGCTCACAGCAACCTCCAGCTTTTGAGCTTAGGTGATTATCTTGCCTCAGCCTCCCAGGTAGCTGGGAATACAGGCGCCCGCCACAATGCCCAGGTATGTAACATTTCATATTCCTCCCTTTTCTCATCACCTTTATTTCCTGCTTCCTCATTTCTACTCCCTCCACCTCTTCTTTCCTCTTCCTCTGGTCTTTGCTTTACCTATTATTCTTTAAGTAGTGCCTTCTTTGGAATAGTTTCTGTACCCCCTAAGTGGGGGATAGAAGTCTTTCCTGTGTATTTTTTCCTAATAGAGACATCACCATCTCCTACTACATTATACCTCTATGTTTTTTACAGTTGTGTTAATGGTCACCAAGGAAAGGTTTTCCAAGTTCTTGATGATCATCAAGAAAAGAATTTCAGAATGTACCACATAAGCCAAGCAAGTGTCTCTTTTTATTTATTAAGAGTGCAAGAACACTCTCAAGAGAAAAAGAGAGGGGGTAGGTTCAAAAGAGCAGCTGTGCTGGAAGGAAGTGGTTTTTGATCTTTTGAAGTCTTACTAATTGAGGGGTAGAATATTCAAGGCTAAGTGGTTGTCTTTTACTAAGAAGTTGGTTAGTAATTCTTAGAATTGGGTTCCCTTTCATTTTTATACTTTATATGGTTGTCTTAAAACTGTCCTGGTAATTTCAAGGGTGGAAGAAAGTAAAACCACAATGTAAACGACATATAATTAGTGCAAAGTTCATGACAGAGATGGGTGACAAACCAGTTAAAGCCAGTTTTTGCCTGCGCTCATCAGCCCCCTCCAGTTCGCCTCTGCATAAGGGCTGTTCATTTTAACACCTGTACCCAGTCTTCAAACCCTGCATGTAGTGTCAGCCCTGTCTCTGAGTCTCCTGCTCTCAATTATATCTTCATGCCTTTTTTTTTGGAAATTAAAGTAGCTTTTATTCCCCCTGGAGTGCAGGTGGGCTGAGATTCCTGACTAGGGAAAAATTTACCTCTTTTTGCCTTTTATACCCTAGTCCATAATATGTATGCATTCCTTTTTTGTCATTATTATTAGTGAATAGGTAAAATACTAGTAAAATCTATAAAAGAGCTTTTTTATTAGTCCTGATAAAATGTAGAAAAGTGAAAAATGTAAAAGGGAAATAAAATGACTATTTTATTTAAAAAAAAAAAAAAGAGAGAGAGAGAGGCTCCTGTGGCTCAAAGGAGTAGGGTGCCAACCCCATAAGCCGGAGGTGGAGGGTTCAAACCCAGCCCCGGTCAAAAACTGCAAAAAAAAAAAAAAAAAAAAAAGTCTTCCACCAGTGGTATATTTGCCGATTTATTCTGATAGAGCACTTTGAGAATATAATTGCAGGAAGGAACTAAAATCTTGATTTGCATGTGTATGTAGTTCCTAGTTATTGAAAAGTAATTTAGTTTTTCATTTCCACAAAGCCAAAATGGGACTTGAAAGTTCTTGAGACTATCTTCCACTCTGGGTATCTGGCACATCAAAAACCCAGAGAGAGGGTCATGGACATCAAAAGAACACTGATGATAAAAGACATTTTTCACCTAGATAAAAATCTGAAAGGTTCCCCTTAAGATTTATTTATTATTGGACTCTTATTCCAAGATCAAACATGCCCCAATGCAGTCAGGTATCAGTCTGAACGAGGCTATCAACTGATCAAAAATTAAGAAGCAAGCAGAAGAATCCAGTCAAATGCCAGGACTTGGATTCAGAGGCATGAGAACTGAGGTTCCAGAAGAGGTTTCCATAAACATCATTATAAAAACTGAAATAGCCATCTGATGTAGTAAGACTAAAGCTGCCTGCTGTGATTCATGCAGAGGGATATGAATAAATATTTATAGTCAAATACCTAAGATCAACAGAAAAGTAAAGTCGATAATCAATAAATCCATTGAAATGTCTACTACAGCTTAGACTACGACTACTGTTTCTTTGTCCTAAGCTTTTCTCCAGGTTTTGGTATTTGTGATAGCATAACACACCCCCATCTCCTTTAAAAAATAATCACATCTCTCCATTCACATTTCTTGGGTTCATGATCATTTTGTTATGACTACAATGATTAGTTATTGACAGGTCTCTTCCTTTAGCTTCAGGGTATGTGAAAGAGGGTGTCTGAACTCTTTCTTCTTTATCTCACTTGGAAACTCAGTGCCTGGTACACAGGGAAGACTCATTTTTTAAAGCCTTGATAATTGAACTGATGAGTGTATCCAGGTAATCTTTAAAGCCCTTGCTACCTGAGATCTTCCCATTATAAAGAGAAACATTTTGCTAGGAATGCTTCGAGTGCTCAATCTTGCCGGCAAACTTAACGCCACCTGGAAAGCAGTTTATAAACAAAGAAACAAATGGATTCTTCCCTTCATCCAATTAGATTAAAGACTCTAGGTTGAAAGGTGAGTATGTGTAAGAATTATCCTGAACTCAGATTCCGGGTCCTTACCTACAGAAAATCTGGTTCCTAATGCCTAGAGTGAGGGCCTAAGAATGTACATTAATGGGAACACCCTGAGCCTTGTGATCCTCAGTGTTCACTTTGAACTAGAATGCTGGATTCAGTTTCTCCCACAGTTTGTCTTTGTACAGCTAAGCCTGCATTTAGCACCTTACTGAAAAGGTTAATGGAGTTTGGAGACATCTTCACAAAAGTCTTGAAATAATTAGATTGGGAGAAAGAATCTGTTCCAGAAAAGAATATATTTTAAGTTGAAAATAATGTCCTTTAACAAGCATCTTACCACTTCTATGCCCAGAACTGGTGTCTGGGCTTTCTGATATTAAATTCAAGAATTAATTTAATGCTTTCTTGGTGATTTGCTTTATTTTAGTCCTACTGCACTAAATTCTTTGAGATAATGGATTGGTAGAAGTATATAATTTGGAATTAGACCTGGATTTTGGTCCCATTTGTTACTTTCTAACTCCATGATGGGCCCACACAGTCTGCTCATTTGTATATTATTAATACAAGCACACTTAAATCATAGGGTTAATTTGAGGTCATTTATGTGAAATGGTTAGCATAACACATAGCGAGTATTCCATATATATTTGGTTGGTTGGTTATTTGTTTATTTGTTTTCAAAAGCTACCATCTACTGCTTTATAATACCTTGTACACTGCATTGTACCAGGCACAATCCTTGGCACTTCATATTCATTTATTAAATACTTACTAATTGTGTAATAGTAAAAAGTAGTAACTTTTTTGAAAAATGTGTTCTGGATATCAAGCACCATGCTAATGTTTTTGCATCCATTATCTTATTTACGTCTCACCCTGAACTTACAAAAAATATAGGCAGATAAATAAACCAAGGCTAAAAGAGTTTGAAAGCCTGACCAGGATCTCTGCCTTTACAAAGAGGCAGAGAGGGGATCTGAATCTACAATGGACTTCAATGTCAATCATCTTCCCACTACACTACGGAGTACTACCCCTACATATGAACAAAAGGAGACCATGCCAAAGTCCTGTGCATGCAGCGGGCCCCTTCTTGCCTCCTAGATATGCCTTGCCATGGAGTAAGGAAACCACAGGTTTAAAAGAACATGACCACTGGAGCTTGTACCCACATTTTAGTCCACACCCTTATTCCCCAGGACCCTGATTACTCTACCCAAATATTCTTGTGCCAACTGAAGGCAGACTATGACACACTAGAAGTAGTGCAGGATGGCCAAGAGGCATTATGCTAATGAGGGGAGATTTTTTTGTCTTGGTGATCCCTGGGTCCCTGCCAGAGCTGGACGGGAAAGGGGAAGCCGGGGAGAAGGTGGCAGGGCTTCAGCATGACTCTTCCTGACTCACTCCATTTGGGAGTTCAAGAAAGTTAAACTCACACCTGCTTCCCAGGCTGGAATAAAAGCATATTTGTCAGTGTAGGAAGATAGGATATATTGTATTTGATAGTATATTAGCTTATTTACAACTTCTAACTACCGTATTGGATATATGGTTTGTGACTTTCTGCTGGTATTCTTGCCCTGGATCCCATAAATGTTGTGCGGGGGACCTGTAAATAAGCATATGTCTATTATTTGATTCAGAGGAGAAAATACTCATTGAATTCAGAAATGTCTCAGAAACAAGATCATAAACATAGTGTATAGCATATTTAGCAATTATGGTTATTTTACCTGCTTCAAAAAAGAATCCAAAGTGATTTATTATTCAAAGACTACTGAAAATCAGACAAAATGGTAAAAGGAAATTTTCAAGCACAAGAACAAAGGGAGAAACAAATATAAAAATGGGGGCTGATAGATTTTATAAACAACAAGATAGGGCACACGAAGTTAAATAGACTCTGTTTTACTTACACAGAGAATCTCACCAGCACGTCACTTTAAGTTGCTCAGCTCTCATGGACTAGAGAACTGTACTAAGTGGAAATCTTGCCACCTTGTGAATAGTATGCAGAGTGAAGCTGGAAAGGCTCCTCTGTGGTTACATTAGCATAATTGGATATGCGATTCTTTTCACCTAAAATTTTTCAAGAGAAAAAAGAAGGGCTAGTCAAAAGACAAATGCTCCCCGGTACACTCTGTACTTGGGAGGAAGGCTCTCCTGCCCCTGAAAATTATCTTTCATGTAGTATTCACATTTAGACAGAGACGTGGCTAGAATCTCAAGCACAAAATGGAGAAGTACATTCTACCTCTTGGGAGAACTAGAAAATCATTTTTCATCATTTTACGTACTATGTTTCTAAAATGTTATTTAAAAGTTTGCTTTTAAGGTTAGGCACAGTGGCTCACACCTGTAATCTCGGCACTTTGGGAGGCCAAGGCTGGAAGGTTTCTTGAGGCTAGAAGTTTAAGACCAGCCTGGGCAAGACAGCAAGACCCTGTCTCTAAAAAAAAAAAATGCTAAAATTTAAAAATAGCCAGGCATGGGGTATGTTCCGTTCATCCCAGCTACTCAATAGGTTGAAGCAGGAGAATCACTTGAGCCCAGGATCTTGAGATTATAGTGAGCTATGACTTACTGCACTTCACCCTGTGTGACAAAGTGAAAAATTCCTTCATGCATTTCTTTTTTTTTTTTTTTGAGACAGAGCCTCAAGCTGTCACCCTGGATAGAGTGCTGTGGCATCTCAGCTCACAGCAACCTCCAATTCCGGGGCTCAAGCGAGTCTCTTGCCTCCGCCTCCCAAGTAACTGGGACTACAGGCACCCGCCACAATGCCCGGCCATTTTTTGGTTGC
>CAUYRH010055546.1:0-29148 GCA_963574655.1 Perodicticus potto | reverse complement strand
CCACGTACACCTAAGCTGGTGGGTTCAAATCCAGCCCGGACCCGCCAAACAACAATGATAGGTGCAACCAAAAATGGCCGGGCGTTGTGGTGGGCGCCTGTAGTCCCAGCTACTTGGGAGGCAGAGGCAAGAGACTTGCTTAAGCCCAGGAGTTGGAGGTTGCTGTGAGCTGTGATGCCACAGCACTCTATCCAGGGTGACAGCTTGAGGCTCTGTCTCAAAAAAAAAAAAAAAACACTTTATGAGATTAAATGATAGGTACCAGTTTTACTTCCATTTGGTAGCAGATCCCACAGTTTAAAATGAGGGAATTTATTTTATTTTGTTTTGTTTTTAAAGAGATGGAGTCTTAGTCTTGCAGGCTGGAGTGCAGTGGTGCAATCACAGCTCCATGTAACCTGGGCTCAGTCAGTCTTCCTGCTTCAGTGTCCTGACCGCCTGAGTACACCTGGAACTTCAGGTGTACAGCACTACTACCTTTTTTTTTTAAGGAAATGAAATCTCACTATATTGCTTGGGCTGGTCTTGAACTCCTGACTTCAAGCAGTTGTTCCACCTCAGCCTCCTAAGTAGTTGGGATAATGTAGTCATCATGCCCAGCCCATTCTTCCTATTTTGGTTTTTTCCTTGCAGCTTTTTTTTTTTTTAATAAATTAATTTAGAGATGGAATCTTGCTGTGTTGCGTAGGCAGTCTTGAACTTCAAGGCATTCTCCCACGTTAGCCTCTGCAGTAGCTGGGACTACAGGCACCTGCCACTACACCTGGCACATTGGCAGTTTTTTAATGAAGAGACATTAGTGAAAAGGATACGTTCATTTATATCTAAATCTTGTTTCTTTTCTCTTCCTTTCATGTAGGCCAGAAACCTGTCCTAGATGTTCATGCAGAACTAGACAGAATTACACGAAAACCAGTTACAGTTTCTTCTACAACCCCTACATCTCCTACGGAAGGAGAAGCTTCTTGAAGATACCAAATAAAGCCATTTATTCAGTTTTCTGGGATAATGTAAACTTGCCTCTGCCTTTTCCTTCAAAAGTGGAATTAGGGAGCTGGAGTGCTTTTTCAGATGGACTAAATTTATGTCTTGTGTGTTTGGTTGCCCATTTTTATAAAAGGAGCTAAACAGAAGAAAAATTATTCTACATTATGTAGCATTGCTATTTGCATTGCCATTTTGCAGAAGGAAGTAATTTTGGATTTTGAAAACTTCAAAATTTATAGATCTGAAATACAACCATGTGATCATATTCTAAAAGCTATTTAAAATATGTAAGAGGGTTTAGGGAAGGGCAGAAAATATGTAATTTGGGTATTTGGCTGTTTCGGAAGTCCAGGCTTATTTTAGTTAAGGCTTTTAAAATCACTTTTTAAAAATTTATTTGTTTTGCTAAAAAGAAAATGATCAGTTGTCAGATTTTGCACACCAACACCCATGTACCACCACACATACACTGAAAAGACTATCAGATAGTACTTCATACACTAGTTGTCATTTCAATCACTGATCCTGTAAGTTGTCATCAAAATATGATTTAGAAATATTGGCCAAGGTGTTTATTTAATAGAGAGAAAAAGAAAGCACACTGTCTAAACCTGTAAAAGAAAACTGCAGAGGTTATTAAAATGTAAAGAAGAGGTAACAGTCTTTGGATTTGTCTATACATATATATATATATGGCTTTGCCTTAATATCCCCCCTTTTTTGGTTGTGACTTTCAATTGTAATCAGTTAATAAAGTATTTATTCTCTGCATTCAGGTTCAAAAAACTTGTTGCATTCTCTTATATTTAAATTTGTGTTCGTCAGCTAATAGGACTAGTTAATAGGACTTGGTATCTGTGGGGAATTGGTTCCAGGACCTCTCTTGGGTACCAAATTCCAAGGATGCTGAAGTCCCTGATATAAAATGGTATCATATTTGCATATCCTGTGCTCATCCTCCTGTATCTGTTAAATC
Organism: Perodicticus potto; assembly: GCA_963574655.1. NCBI lineage: Eukaryota > Metazoa > Chordata > Mammalia > Primates > Lorisidae > Perodicticus > Perodicticus potto. The sequence goes on along the minus strand of CAUYRH010055546.1, from coordinate 27,185 downwards.
ACCTTTAGATTACTTTAATACCTAGTTCAATGTAAATGCTATATAAGTATTTGTTACACTATATCTAATTGAAGAGAAAATGACAAGAAAAGATGTCTGTATATGTTCACTATGGATGCAGTTTTTTTCCAAATAGTTTCATTCTGCAGTTGGTCGATTGCTCAGATATGAAACTCATGAATACAGAGGGAGGATTGTAGTTTGAAATGTTTGACTTAATACAATTCCTAAGCATTCTGATCTTGTTTCTAAAAGACATAGGTACGTTAAGATTCACTGTCCTGTCAGTTTTCTTAATTTGGGAGTTTGCCTTGATCAGTACATCTTCCCAACAGGCATGTCTTGAGCTGTAAAATCTTATATCAACATTCATAATACATAAACATAAAGCCGTTTATCATCATTTAATGGCAAGAAGCTGTTTTAAAAGCTTGGCAAATGTGCTAGCACACCGCTAATTCAACATGTAGTAACACTTGTTACTAATTCTACCTTTTCTGTACTCAAATAGCTTTCAATGTGTCGTAAGAACACATTGGTCTTTTTATTGATGTCATCTAAAGGATACATCTACATTTGACCTGTTGAGTCATTTCAGATAGTTGAGAAAAAATGGTTACTGCCCCTTAAATTGGTTTTTTGTTACTGCTTTAAAAATATATGTTCCAGGCTTGGTGCCTGTGGCTCAACAAGGCTAAGGCGCCAGCCACGTACACCTGAGCTGGCGGGTTCAAATCCAGCCCGGGCCCGCCAAACAATGACGGCTGCAACCAAAAAAAAAAAAAAAAAAAAATGGCCAGGCGTTGTGGTGGGCACCAGTAGTCCCAGCTACTTGGGAGGCAGAGGCAGGAGACTCGCTTGAGCCCAGGAATTGGAGGTTGCTGTGAGCTGTGATGCCACAGCACTCTATCCAGGGTGACAGCTTGAGGCTCTGTCTCAAAAAAAAAAAAAAATATATATATATATATATATGGTCCAAAACTTTTCAACTAAGTATTTGAAGAGAATACCTGTATTATCTAGCACAATCCTTTCATTAAAACTTTAAAATCTGTTAAGTTTTAAATGGTATTGAAACCTTATAATTTAATGTTAAAAATATGAGAGGGTAGTAATTTGTTTCCGTGTGGGAAAAACAGACAAAAAAATTAATATGTAAAAACATTCAGTTTGATAAGATATTTGAGATAAATGCCATTGATAAAATCTTTCATACAGAAAGAGTTCTGCAGTTATGACAGTGCAGATTTTCCGTAAATTAATATTTGATGAAATAAGTGGAACTAATGAAAAAAAAAGTACAGACTGTATCATGGTATATTTTGATATATCTGCTTCCGTGTTTGCATGCGTCAACCAGCTATTCTTTGTGTGTGTGACATCGAACATGTACTAGAAAAATCCTTGGAATTGAGTTGTTAACCTGAAATTAAATTGTATACTATATGGGGTTTAGTTTGAACTAAAGCCTAGCATTTACCATGTTTAAACTTTGAACCTATTTTTGTACCAATCTTTTCAAGGAATTTGTTTTAAAAATGTTTTAAGCTAACTTTTTTCCAAAAATTCTCCTTTGAATACATTTTTTCCCAATATCCTTCAGCAACTTTTTATTGAAGTATATAATACAGAAAAATGTGCAAGTTACGTGTACAATTTGATATATCACAGTGACCACATATAGCCAGCACCCCGAGAAGCTTCCAGTGAGCCCCTTCGTTCAGTAACCCCAGCCACTGTCACAGCCATACTTAGAAATACATAAAGTTGTGCTGATTTTTAAGCTTTATAAGTGAAATCTTAACAGTTTATATTCTTTTTGTGCCAGGCATCTTTCAATATAGCTCTGTGGTTCATCCAATTTTTGCAGGTAGTAATATTTACTCTCACTGTAGCATGAAATTCCATTGTTCAGATATAATATAGTTAATGGGCCAGGTGTGGTGGCTTATGCCTATAATCTTAGTGCTTTGGGAGGCCAAGGCAGGAGGATTATATGAGACCAGGAGTTTGAGAACCTGGGCAATTAGCAAGTTCTCTACAAAACCCATATTTTATTTTTTGAGACAAGAGTGTTTCCCTGGGTAGACTGCTGGGGCGTCGTGATAGCTCACAACAACCTTGAACTCTTTGGATCAAGCAATCCTCTTGCCTCAGCCTCCTGATTAGCTGGGACCGTAGGCCTGGTTAATTTTTCTATTGATCACTTGCTCAGGCTGGTCTTGAACTTCGAGCTCAATCAATCTACTCGCCTCAGCCTCCCAGAGTGACAGGATTGCAGGCATGAGCCACAGTACCTGGCAAAAATTTTTTTTAAATAGTCATAGGCTGGGTGCAGTGGCTCACTCCTGCAATCCTAGCACTTTGGGAGGCCTAGGCAGGAGGATTGCTTGAGTTCAGGAATTTGAGACCAGCCTGAGCAAGAGGAAGATCCCATCTCTACTAAAATAGAAAAATTAGCCAAGCACGGTGTGGGCTCCTGTAGTCCCAGCTACTCTGGAGGCTGAGGCAAGAGGATTCTTTGAACCCTGGCATTTGAGGTTGCAATGCTGCCACCATGGCACTCCAGCAAGGAGAGTGAGACGGTCACCAAAAAAAGCCTGGTCTAAGTGCAGTGGTGTTTACAACTTACTGATCACAACCCATTACAGATTATTCCTTCGGTCCTTCTGCACTTCCACTGCTTCACTTGACTAGCCTTTACAAAAAAAAACCCACTATAGAGTCCATGAGTGTATATTAGTCTCCTATTGTTGCTGTAACAAATTACCACAAACTTAATGGCTTAGAACAATACAAATTATTGTCTTAACCATTCTGAAAGTCATAAGTGCAAAATCAGCCTCACTGGGCTAAAGTTCAGGTGTCAGCAAAGCTAGTTTCTTTTGGAGGTTTTAGAGGAGCATCTGTTGTTTTCCTTTCTAGCTTTTAGAGGCTGCCTGCATGCCTTGGCTCTTGGCCCCTTCTCCATAGTATCTTCAACTCTATTCTGCATCCATCACATCACTTCTCATTCTGAATCTCCTGCCTCCCTCACACAAGTGACTAAATTGGGCCCTCTTGAATGATCCTGTATAGTCTTCAACACTTTAAATATTTCACTCCACTCTCTTACTTGCATGGTTTCTGAAGATAACTCATATGTAATTCTTAGAATATCTGCTCCTCTTACAGGCATTTCCCCCCTTGGTATTCTTTCAAGATTTCTTTATTTTTTTTGGTTTTAATTGAGATAGGGTCTTGTTCCGTTGCCCAAGTTGGAGTGCAGTGGCACAGTCATGGGCCACTGCAACCTTGAATTCTTGGGCTCAAGTGGTGCTCTTCCCTCAGCCTTCCAGAGTATCTGGGAGTACAGGCAGGTGCAACCATGCCAAGCTAATTTTTCTATTTTTTGTAGAGACAGGGTCTCACTATGTCACTCAGGCTGGTCTCCAACTCCTGGCTTTAAGTGATCCTCCTACTTTGGTCCACCCAAAGTGCTGGGATTCTAAGCACAAGTCACCATGCCCAGCCTAAGATTTTTTTTTTTTTAATCTTAAATTCTCTGCAGTTTGGAGAGAAATGTGGTATGCCTAGGTGTGGTTTTTTGAGGTTTTGTGGGGTTGAGGGCATTTATCCTATTTAATGCTTCTTGAGCTTTCTGGATCTGTGATTTGGTATCTTGACATTAATTCCAAGGCATTCTCCTCTTAGTAGTTTTAATCTCTAGCATTTCTTTTTCATATGTTCTTAGAATTTCTGTCTCTACTTACATTACCCATCTGTTCTTGCCGACTGTCTACTTTTTCCATAAGAAAAAAGAGCCCTTAGCATATTAATCATAGTTGTTTTAAATTTACTCTCTGATAATTCTAACATCCCTGCCATGTCTGAATCTGGTTCTGATGTTTCTCCTCTGTCTCTTCAAACTTTTTAGTATCCCTTGTACTTTTTTGTTAATAGCAGGCCATGGTAAAAGTAACTCCAGTCTATAGGCTTGTCGTGATGTGGTAAAGCCTGGGAGGAGGGAGAGCATTCTATAGTCTATGATAAGATCTGTTTTAGTGAGTCTGTGCTGTGAAAACTTCACAAGTGCTGCTTCAGGTGGGATAGAGTCAAATATTTCCCTACCATCAGATTAGACTGGTAAAATAGTTTATCTTGAGGGCAAGCCTTGTAGGAAAACAGAATATTCTGGCATTTTTCAAAATGGATCCTTCCCTCCCCCCAGCCAGATGCTTGAGGGGATTTTTCTCTAATCTCTGTGAGAACCTGGCAGAATGGCTGGATGTGGTGGCTCACACCAGTAATCCTAGCACTCTGGCAAGTTGAGGTGGATAGATTGCTTGAGGTCAGGAGTTCGAGACCAGCCTGAGCAAGAGCAAGACCCAGTTTCTACTACAAATAGAAAAACTAAGTGGGTATCGTGGTGGGTGCCTGTAGTCCCAGCTACTCTGGAGGCTGAGGCAAGAGGATTGCTTGAGCCTGGAAGTTTAAGGTACTGTGAGCTATGACAGGACAGCACTCTAGCTTGGGCAACAAAATAAGACTCTGTCTCAAAAAAAAAAAAAAAAAAAAACAAGGAAAAAGAGAAAGTGGAAAGAAAAAGAAAACTTGGCAGTTTCTGGAGGTAAAACTAACAAAAGTGAGAGGCCTTTTATGACTGGCTTTTTGGGGAATTCTCAACTCCAAGGCATTGATCTCCAATTCATCAATTATAGTTCCCATATTCCTACCCCAGTACCTGTTTCCATGGAGGTCTCTGCCCATAAATTTCTACTCTGGTAAATTGTGATTCTCTGGGACTGTTTGTCTCCCTCCAATTTTTAGGCAGTAGGTTGCTCCGTGACCTCACTTCTCTGACAGATCTCAAAAGAATTCTTAATTTTTCATGTATTCAGCTTTTTACTTGTTAGGATCAAGTGATGACTTCTAAAGTCCTTACATACTGGACCAGAAACTGCAAGTCTTATTTCCATCCTCTCCAGTCCTTAAGCCTGCAAAGTCCCTCTGCCAAGTCAAACATTATTTGCAGGTTCCAGCAGTTAGAATGTGGACATGTTTTGGAGTTCTGTTACTCAGCCTACCATTGGATGTTTGAGTGGTTTGTAGTTTTTCAATTGCTATTATAAATAGTGTTATTGTGAACCCTCTTGAATGTTTCTTGTGGAACACATGTTTTTGTTTCTGTTGGGTAAATGTAAAAGTGGATTGTTGGGTCTGTAGGCTATGTATCTATTCAACGTTAGCCAAATACAGTAGAACCTCTGTAAGTTGACCACCTAAGGGGTCTGTAACAAACTGGTCAACATACAGAAGTGGTCATCATAAGGAACTAAGCCTACTGTACCAATATATACGTGTGGTATATGTCCGGTCTGTAAAAATTAGATCAACATAAAAAAGTGGTCAGTGTAGGAAGGTGATCAACTGTGATGGTTCTACTGTAGGTTTCCGAAGTGGTTATAAGAATTTCCATTCCTGGGGGAAAATATTTCCAGATATACGTCTGTTAAGAGCCTCATGTCCCAAATATGTAGACAATATATATAATTCAGTAATATGACACATAGGCCAGGTGTGTACAGGTGATTACATCTGTAATCCTAGCACTCTCCCAAAGCCTAGTAGGAATTGCTCGATATTGGGAGCACATCATTAACTTTCATGTAAAATAAAGTAGTAATCCATCCCCACCTTGCAAGACATCTGAACATCTTAGCCATCACCTCCTCCCTTAATGGAGCTTTGCAAAGCTGTCCTAATCTTAATGTGAAGGATTGGCAACACTTAAAATGCTGTAGAAGACGGTGGAAAGAGCAGAAGAGCTGAGCTACTCCATTTACTCATCACACAACTGGGGAAGACTTGTGTTGTCCCGTAGCCCCACTTTCATCATCTTTATGGTGGGGAAGATAACCTGCCCATGAGTGCAGGACGAATGAGTTTAAATAAGGTGGAGGATGTGAACGTGCTTCCTAAGCTATAGTATTATGTAAATATAAATTTTTACAGCTACTACAGAAGGAATTTTAATTTACATAAATTTTTAAAATACTGGTCCCATGAGGAAATTACTCGAGCATGCATATGTAGCTATTTAATCTAAAGGTTTTGTGTAACTAGACCATTTCTGAAAAACCTTTTATCCTGTGTTCTTGTTTCTAGGTGAGAAAGGGTTTTGTATGTAAGTATTATATCAACTGCTAGCTATATGTACAAATAAAATAGGATTCATATCTGACATCAATCACAAGAATAAAGTCCAAATGCATCAGACCTAAATGTAAACTATGAAACCGTGCAAGTTCTTTTTTTGTTGTTGTCTTTTTGAGATAAAGTGTCACTCTGTTGCCTGGGCTAGAGTGCAGTGGTGGCATGATAGCTCACTGCAACCTCAAACTCTTGGTCTCAAGCATCCTCCTGCCTCAGCCTTCTAAGTAGTCAGGGCTACAGATGTGTCCCATCACTAGTATTTCTATTTTTTGTAGAAACAGAGTCTCACTCTGTTACCCAGGCTGGTCTCAAACTTCTGACCTGAAATGATTCTCCCATCTCGGCCTCCCAGAGTGTTCAGATTACAGGCATGAGTCACTGTGCCTGGCCTCATACAAGTTCTAAAAGAAAACATGAGCAAATTCTGTTGTACCTGAGTGGGAAAAGACTTTCTTACTTTAATTCAATACACATACAATGAGAGAAAAATTTTAATTTCAACCACATAAAAATAATTTCAGGAAACATGATGGCAAAAAGCATGAAAAGCAAATGTAATACAACACAGATAAAGGGCAAATATTCCTAATATATGAAGAAGTCTTAAAAAATAAGGGACTGGCTCAGCGCCTGTGGCTCAATGGGCTAAGGCGCCAGCCACGTACACCTGAGCTGGCAGGTTTGAATCCAGCCCGGGCCCGCCAAACAACAATGACGGCTGCAACCAAAAAATGGCCGGGTGTTGTGGCGGGCGCCTGTAGTCCCAGCTGCTTGGGAGGCGTAGGCAAGAGACTCACTTGAGCCCAGGAATTGGAGGTTTCTGTGAGCTGTGATGCCACAGCACTCTATCCAGGGTGACAGCTTGGGGCTCTGTCTCAAAAAAAAAATAATAATAATAATAAGGGACAGGGGACCGGGTGTTTCTCTTATCAATAGCCCTGAAAGTTCATTTCTATCAGTTCGTAGAAGTTAACTTCATTAAAAGAAAAATTGAAGTACCCTTTAATATGCCTATGCCACAGTGTTTTCAGCCAAATTTCCCGAGTGTCACTTCTCTAAGTAAGCCGTTCTGTATGTTTTTACTTCTGGAACCTTTATTGATGCTTTACATTTTGAAAAAATAAAATCAGTAATGAGCAAAGAACTTTTAAGATGGATTCTATGACATGTAATGGCACTTAGTATGAGGCAAGGCTTGTGTTAAGAGTTGCTTAATGACATTAATTAATCCCTTAATGACCAGGGACTCCTTATAATCCGAGTCCCAAACTGGACCCCACCATCTCCCTTCTCCAGGCACTCAGAAGCTTTCACTTTCCTTTATCACAACTCTCACTCAAACGATGGAACTGTCCCGGACTGACATATAGAAATGATGAATGCAGTCCTTTGCCCCCCAGTACCAGTTAGGAATCAACTCTACACTGGTGAGGGTGCCTTAGAACCAAAGAAGTGATTAGCATTCCTTTGCCTTTGCAGCCCTCTGCTGGTACAAAGAAAACGTAGAGGTTGACGTTACTTGTTTATCCCCTAGACTAGTTTTGTTGGAGGAGGAACTTGGGTAAGTTATCATCACTAGAATTTCTCTGATCCTAACTTTGCTTATCTGGCCCCTTGCCTACTCTACCGATTGGGAACATGAGGGAAGACTTCTACTTCGTGACACTGCTTTCCATGCCCTCCTGCTTTCTATCTACTTTCTTACTCTCCCTCTACCCCACTCTCTCCAAAAGTTCTGGGCTAACTCCTCTTTTTTCTATAGGTTCATCCCTTTAGCATTTTAAGCTCTAATTACTCAGGGCTACAATTATTTCCCAAGTGCTTTATTGCTCTAGATCCATGTTTTAAAAACTATTTACCTTGGGTGGCACCTGTGGTTCAGTGGGTAGGGCACCAGCCCCATATACCAAGGGTGGCTGGTTCAAACCCGACCCCGGCCAAACTGCAGCAAAAAATAGCCGGGCATTGTGATGGGCGCTTGCGGTCCCAGCTGCTTGGGAGGCTGGGAGAATTGCCTAAGCCCAAGAGCTGGGGGTTGCTGTGAACTATGACGCCACAGCACTCTACTGAGGGTGATAAAGTAAAGACTCTGTCTCTAAAAAAAAAACTACCACAAACCCCACTCGATGCTGTTTGGCATCTCAATCTCAGTGTATCCTAAATCTGAGTTCTTCATCTTCTCTTTGTTGAAACAAATGACCCCAAACCAGGAAATAAGGCAATAGGATTACTGACCGCCCTTTCAATGTCCTGTGAGGACAGTGGTTCTTTTTTTTTTTTTTTTGAGACAGAGCCTCAAGCTGTCACCCTGGATAGAGTGCGGTGGCATCACAGCTCACAGCAACCTCCAATTCCTGGGCTCAAGCGAGTCTCCTGCCTCTGCCTCCCAAGTAGCTGGGACCACAGGTGCCCGCCATTCCTGACCATTTTTTAGTTGCAGCCACCATTGTGTTTGGCGGGCTCGGGCTGGATTCGAACCAGCCAGCTCAGGTGTACATGGCTGGCGCCTTAGCCCGTTGAGCCACACAGGCGCCGAGCCTAAACTTGACACTCTTGAGGGAGACATTATCTTTTCAGATCAGACACCCTCAAACAAAACAACCTGTCTTTTTTTGTTTGTTTGTTTTGAGACAGAGCCTCAAGCTGTCACCCTGGATAGAGTGCGGTGGCATCACAGCTCACAGCAACCTCCAACTCCTGGGCTCAAGCGAGTCTCCTGCCCCCGCCTCCCAAGTAGCTGGGACTACAGGCGCCTGGCACAACGCCGGGCCATTTTTTGGTTGCAGCCATCATTGTTGTTTGGCGGGCCCAGGCTGGATTCGAACCCGCCAGCTCAGGTGTACGTGGTTGGTGCCTTAGCCCTTTGAGCCACAGGCGCCGAGCCAGGACAGTGGTTCTTAAAGTGTGGTCCCTGGACCAGCAGCATCAGCATGACCTGGTAACTCCTCAGAAAAGCCAATTCTCGGGCTCCGCCTAGCGTCTACTGTCAGAAACTCTGGGGGTGGGACCCAATCTGTGGTTAAACAAGCCTTCCAGGTGATTCTGACGATCACTTAATTCTGAGAACTGTTGAACTAGAGCAGGAGTCCGCAAACTGTGGCTTGTGAGCCAAATTGAGCCCAGTGCCTGTTTTTATAATATAAAGTTTTCCTGAGACACAGCCATGCATTTGTTTGTGTATCATCTCTGGCTGCTTTCATTTCACAACAACAGAACTGAGTTGAGCAGTTGCAGCAGAGGCCATAGGGCCCTCATAGCCTAAAATAATTACTGTCTGGACCTTTAAAGGGTTCCCTCCTTTGGACTACAACACTGATCTACAAAACCTTCCTAAGGGTCATCTGATGGTAGGAAAGTTAATTTTATGTAAGTTACTATTTATCATGAGTTAGGCCCAGGGTCTGTAATTAAGGTGTTGTTTACAGAACACTGATAAACTGCAAATAATTTTTGTCTAATAGAAGGGAAAATTATTTCTCTCTGGTAGAGTTAATTGCAAAGGTTGCTATTAGCAGTCCTCTAACCGGGAGCCACAGACTCCTATCAGGCCTCACAGCAGGAGGTGAGTGGCGGTCCAGTAAGCAAAGCACCAGCTGTTATTTACAGCCAGCTGTCCCCCCACCACTGCCCAAGCTCTGCCTCCTATCAGATCAGGAGTAGACTCTCACTGGAGCTCAAACCCTGCTGCAAACTGTACATGGGAGAGATTTAGGTTGCATGCCCCTTAGGAGACTCTCACACAGTGTTTTTCAACCTTTTTTATCTCATGGCATACTTGAGCCTATAGTTAAACTTCTGGGGCACACTTAAATTATGTTGATTAAAAAAAGAGTAAAAAAGGATATGCTTCCTTTGAACTTCGAACTTCTTTTGAAAATAATTTAATTAATGATTTTTGAAGATTTTCAAGGCACACCTAAGATCCTGTCACAGCACACCAGCCATGGCATGCTGGTTGAAAATCACTGATCTGAGGTACGTGTGACACACTTGATCAGCCTGCAACCATTTCCCTCCACCGCCTCTCCTCAGTCCGTGGAAAAATCATCTTCCAGGAAACCAGTCCCTGGTGCCAAAGGATTGGGAAGTGCTGTTGGATGTCACCTAGCAATCTTATCCCAGCATATTTTTTTTTTTTTAGTATTAAATATACCCCCACACACATACCACGGTCCCTCATATCCTGGTCAGCACCACTTTTACATTCTTCTGGTTACTTTATTAATATGTTAGATAAATCTTTCAAGCACGCTCACTGCGTACTTGTATGAAAGTCATCTTTTTATTTTTTGTTTTTTTTGAGACAGAATCTCGTTTTGTCACCCTGGATAGAGTCCTGTAGCGTCAAGAGATCCTCTTGCCTCCTTCTCCCCAGTAGCTGGGACTACAGGTATCCGCCACGGTGCCCAGCTATTTTTAGAGATGGGGTCTTGCTCTGGCTCAGGCTGGTCTCCAACTCCTGAGCTCAGGCAATCCACACCCCTCAGTCTCCCAGAGGGCTGGGATTACAGGGGTGAGCCACCTCGCCCGGCTATCTTTCTAATTTTTTGAAATTTATGCTTTGGCATCAGCAAGAGTTAATTCCTCTTTTATTCCCTGTCTTTGTCATTATTCTCCTTAAATCTCTAATTACATGATTTGAAACCTGATGCCTGTTTCCATTTTCTGTTCTCTCCAAACAAATCAGTCTCTAAATCTGTTTTTACCTCCCAGGTTCTGCTGAAGCCATCTCTATGACTACTGTCGGAGTGGAAGCCCCTCTTCCTTCACTCCTGAACTTTTACGACAGCCTAGATCTTTGTAGATCTGCTCAAAGTCTGCTCAACAGTCTGCTCAAAGCTGCCAGAAAAACATTGCTAAGAAAAAACTCAGGTCATTTCTCTGCCCCCAAACTTCTGGTGGTTCCTTGTTGCCCAACGATAATGGAAAGGTCCATTTCCTTAGCCTGATTTCTAAGGCTCTTCAAGATTTGCCTTGACGCTTATCTTCCTTGACGGCTTTTAGTCTATCCAGCCCTCCCTCCATTCACCGTGCCTAGGCGTACTTTCTCTGCTTTCCTTCATATTACCCTTCAGCCTGAATACCCTCCACCCTGTTTCTGCATGTCCAAACCCAAGTGTTGTTTAACCCCAGCTTGAAGTTTCACCATACTGATCCTTTAGTCAAAAGTCATTTCTCTGTCCTGAATTCCCAACACGTTTAATTTGTATTTCCTTTGTAGCACATAAGACCTTCTATTTTGTGACATAGTACTTTCAGTTGACATTTCTATGGCCTCATTTTAGGACAGAATCTATGATCCAACATTGTATCCACATGTTTGCCTACCCCTGCTAATACAGATAAGTGAGCCAGAGAAAAGTTTTTTTGTTTTTGTTTTTTTTTGTAGAGACAGAGTCTCACTTTATCGCCCTCCAACCTCGGTGGAGTGCCGTAGCGTCACACAGCTCACAGCAACCTCCAACTCCTGGGCTTTAGGTGATTCCCTTGCTTTAGCCTCCCGAGTAGCTGGGACTATAGGCACCCGCCACAATGCCCAGCTATTTTTTTTTTTTTTTTTTTTTGGTTTGTTTTGCAGTTCGGCCGAGGCCGGGTTTGAACCCACACCTTAGGCATATGGGGCTAGCGCCCTACTTGCTGAGCCACAGGCGCTGCCCTAGAGAAAAGTTTTGAGTAGGAGCTACTGAAAAATTAAGCTCTCACTTGAAAAAGTAGTACCACATTATTTTTTAAATGTCTAAAATCCCATCAAATCATGTTTTCCCAAAAATCTATCTCCTCTTTTGAATGTTTTCTTTTTTTCACTTAAAAATATTAAACATTAAAGGAGAAAACTGATTACTCTTCAAAACCTAAGTTAAATGCACTTCCTTTCTTTTATTTCTTTTTTTTTTTGGCATGAATAAGATTTCTCATTTCAATGTGGTGAGTCCCACTATTTGACTATTCCATGTTGTTTATTCATTAATGTGGATGACAGTTTTCTGCATGGGTGTGCCCATCAAAAGAGCTTCCTCTACAAATATTTGCTCTTAAAGCACTTAAATCTTTATCTGGTCTTTTAACTTACGGAGAAAATAAGGGATGCACACTTCTTTAAATGGGGAGGCTATTAGTCTCTAAATCCTGGGCACCCCCCAAATCAATCTGGGCAAAGGAAGTATGGTATGTCCACTGTTTACTACATAGTTAATTGGCTTTCACTTTTATCACACTGTAAGACAGTGTTCCGCCATGTGCACGGACTTCTTACCAGACTCAACTGAAGCGCTTATTACAAAAGTATATTCCCAAACCCCACCGAAAATTCAGAATCTTTGATCTCCAAGAATCTTTTTATTTTATTTTTTTGAGACAGAGTCTCACTTTGTCACCCTCTATAGAATGCCATGGTGTCATAGTTCCTCGCAACCTCAAACACTTGGGCTCAAGTGATTCTCTGTCTCAGCCTCCTGCGTAGCTGGGACTACAGGCATCTGCCACAAGGCCTGGCTATTTTTTTTAGAGACAGGGTCTCACTCTGGCTCTGGTCTCAAACTTGTGAGCTCTGGTGATCCCCTAGCCTTGGCTTCTCAGAGTATTGGGATTACAAGCGTGAGCCACCGCTCCTGGCTCCAAGAATCTTTATTATAATTAACTTCCTAGGTGATTCTTATGTACCCTGTGAATCACAGGCTAAATTCATATTTTCTTCAAAATTCAAAGAAAAGCAGAGACCCTTAGAGAATTATCCAAGTCTAAGCAAGAGGGTGAAGAGTCTGTTCATCTTTTCACCTGTATCAAAGTCTCCTTGTTTCTTTGTAACATTCCCCTGATTATTCATTTTGAAAATGTTTAAACATACAGAAATAATTGTGTAGTGCACACCTGTATATTTCACCTCGATTCTACAGCAACATGTTACTGCAGTTGCTTTATCACAAGTCTATCATTTTATTTTTCTCTCTAGTCATCCAACCATTTTCTTTTATAGGGGGAAGGGTGAATTTCAAAGGAAATATCACCAGTGTCCAATTTAGAATTATAGTGACTTGAAGAATAACAAGGAAGTGAATCCTTGTAGCCCTGGTGAAAATACAGTGAACTTCTTTTATTAGATAGAATTTGGCGGTTGTTTGGCCTTGGGAAGACATTTAGAATTCATTTAATCAAAGTCAGAAAGATAGTTGGCTAGCTGAAGACACCCCCAGGGGAGTAGTATCTACTTGTCTCTATTAATTTGAATGAAAGTTTTGTTTTGTTACTGGAAGAAGAAGGGTGGGTTAGGGCGATGGAGAAGAGATGATAAATGTAACAGCAGTAACCTCTCCCCTGTTCCATGTTTTTTTTTTGTTTGTTTGTTTAGTTTAGTTTTTTTTTTGAGACAGAGCCTCAAGCTGTCACCCTGGATAGAGTGCAATGGCATCACAGCTCACAGCAACCTCCAACTCCTGGGCTCAAGCGAGTCTCTTGCCTCTGCCTCCCAAGTAGCTGGGACTACAGGTGCCCGCCACAATGCCCGGCCATTTTTTGGTTGCAGCCGTCATTGTTGTTTGGCGGGCCAGGGCTGGATTCGAATCCGCCAGCTCAGGTGTACGTGGCTGGCGCCTTAGCCCGTTGAGCCACAGGCGCCGAGCCTTGTTTAGTTTTTTTGAGACCGAATCTCACCTCACTGTTGCTCAGGCAGGTCTTAAACTCTTTTTTTTTTTTTTTTGAGACAGAGCCTCAAGCTGTCACCCTGATAGAGTGCTGTGGCATCACAGCTCACAGCAGCCTCCACTTCCTGGGCTCAAGCAAGTCTCCTGCCTCCGCCTCCCAAGTAGCTGGGACCACAGGCGCCCACCACTACGGCCCTCCATTTATTTATTTATTTTTGGTTGTAGCCATCATTGTTGTTTGGCGGGCCAGGGCTGGATTCGAACCCGCCAGCTCAGGTGTACATGGCTGGCACCTTAGCCTGTTGAGCCACAGGTGCCGAGCCAGGTCTTAAACTCTTGAGCTCAAGTGATCCACCAGCTTCAGCCTCCCAAAGTGCTGGGATTACATGTGTGAGCCCCCGTGCCTGGCTTGTTCCATGAGTTTTGAGTCCTTAATGGAGAAATGAGGCTGAAGTTTACTGGGTAGTGGTTAGTTAGAAGTAAATTTGTGAGTCAACCTGGCTATTTGACCTTGGATATGATACTCCATCTCTTGGCCTCAGTTTTCTCATCTGCAAAATGAAGGCAACGATAGTACCTACTTTACATTGTTGTAGAGAAAATATGTGTGAATCCTGGCACGTAACTCAATCAACTTCAGTAAATATAATTACATTCCTTGATGAGTTTTTCTAAATTCCCACAAAATTAACTATGCAAGCATAGAAGCTGGCAAACAAGAAAGGGGCATATAAACTAATCATTTTGACAAATGAGCAGAAAAGGAATTCTGAGAGAGGCAGGAGGGAGCAATCCTGAAAAGTCCTTCCATACAATTTACCATGTGTAAAATGAAATCCAAATTCTTTCTTTGGCCTGCAAGGCCTCTCTACATCATCTGGCCTTTGCCTACATCTCCAACTTCATCTCCTCTCCTCTTTCCTTCCTTAATCCTAGCAACACCAGTCATGTGGTCCTCGGACATTTGACATTGTGACCAGACATTTGCCCTTTGCATAAAACTCTCTCCCCAGGTTTTACAAGACTGGCTTCTTCTCCTACTTTGGGTCCCACTCAACCCAAATACGAGGGTTCTCAGAGATGCCTTTCCTAACTACTCATTTCAGTTAGTGGCCTGTCGGGCATCCAACTCTCCATCACGTCACTTATTTTCATGTCACTTATCATTGTCTGAAATTATTAATGTTTGTTTATTGTCTGTCTTTCTACTAGAAAGTAGCACTGAGAAAGTAGGTGCCTTGTGTCTTTGGCTGCTAGCACTTGTCTGTAATCCCAGAACCTAGAACGGGGTTCTTGTACACTGTAAGTTCTCAAAAAATATTAACTGAATGAGTATCTATCTGGGAGATGGAAGATTGAGAGAGATAAGAAATAAACCAAAGGCCCACAGAACCCAAGTTCTGGGCAAAAGCCTGAATCCCAACGGCTAATACAGTTAGACAAGGGTTTAAGGTCTAGGAGTGCAGAGGAGTGGGAGTGGGGGGAGGGGGACGGGAGATGGGGTTGGGCGGGGCGGGGCAGGATGAGGTGGGCGGGGCGAGGGCGGAGCCGGCCGGAAGCGGGGGAGGAGGCCCAGGAAGTGACGGCCCTTTCTGGGCTTCGGGGACTTCTGGAGTCCGCGAAATCGGCGAAGTCGGCTACGTTTCTGCTGCGGCCGCCGCGTTCCCAGGCCTTGGGCGATGGAGAACGGAGCGGTGTACAGCCCCACCACGGAGGAGGACCCGGGCTCCGTCAGAGGCCCCCGGAGCGGCCTCGCTGCCTGCTTCTTCCCGGCCCGGCTCGTCTGGCCCCGGCGTGTCCTCAAAGGCTTGCAGCTGGTGAGTGCGCGGCCGGGGAGGGCGAGCCCGAGCCTGGGAGCCGGTTCCGGCCCTGGAGTCTGGGCCTGCGGGCGTGGGAGGCCGCCGAGGGTTTTCGTGAGCGAGCGGCGGTTTCCCCACTCCCGGTTCCCTTCCTCTCCGCCCAGGGAAGGGGGCGTTTCCCTCCTCCTTTCCGCCGGGCCGCCGCGCGCTCCCACCCGAGTCCCCGAAGACGTCCCAGAAACGCGTCGGAGACGAGTCCGACCTTAGACCCCTCCCTCATCCTGTGTAACTCACTCCCTCCCCTCTCCTCCCAGCTGGCACTCCGCCTTATCGCAGACCCTGGTGCTCTCTGCCTATCTTTCTCGGCTCCTGCGGTTTTCCTGGTGCTCGCCCCTGGAGCAGTTTAATTTGGACGAAAGCTTCCGATACCACGCGTGGCTTTGAGATGTGTGTGTGTGTCCGGTAAATTGTCTTTCAGAAGTTTTGTATTGATAGGAAAAGAATTATTTCTGAGTGAGCAAAGCCTGCAAGGTAGAAAGTCAGGAGGACAGCTCTGTGTGTGTACGTCTAGGTAGCAGAACTAGAGAATGGTAAGTTTCTTCTATGCGTTTCCTTGAGTTTCGGTTTATTTTAAGCAATTAAAGTGACATAAGCCTTTTAGTGAAAATATCAGAGCATCTTTGAGATTTACATTTTAATTAAGTTTCCATTCGTGTTGTGAGCTCCTGTTGAACTGTTTTCAACCACTAATGAGCAGCATTTTCTGCAAGAGGACAGTTTGGGAAAAGACATAATGCTTAGAATGTTTATGGGTTTTGTTTTATTTATTTTATTTTAGTTTGAGACAGGGTCTCTGTTGCTGGAGCTAGAGTGCAGTGGCATCATCATAGCTTTCTGCAACCTCAGACTCTTGGGCTCAAGGGATCCTCTTGCCCTCAGCCTCCCAAGTAGTGGGACTAGAATATGGGTACCACTATGCTCAGCTTATTTTTCTATATTTTTGTAGAGATGAAGTCTGTTACGTTGCTCAGGCTAATCTTGAACTTTGGGCCTCAAATGATCCTGCCACCTTGGCCTCCCAAAGTGCTAGGACTATAGGCATGAACCACCATGTCTGACCAATTTTGTCTTATTTATTTAATTTTTTTAAACCATCCTAAGTAAAAAATAGCTCATTGGTTTCCTTGGGAAGAATCTTAATTCTTTTTTCGGTTTTGGAGACAGAGTATCGCTCTGATACCCAGGCTAGAGTGCCATGGTGTCAGCCTAGCTCACAGAAATCTCTAATTCCTGATTTCTAGCAGTCCTCCTGCCTCAGCTTCTGAGTACCTGCGACTCAGGTGCCCAATATGAGACCAACCCTTCTAATTTTTCCATTTTTACTAGAGACTGGTCTCCCTCTAGCTCAGGATGATCTAGAATTCCTGAGTTCCATTGATCCTCCTGCTTGAGCCTCTTGGAGTGCTAGGAGTACAGATAGGAGCCACAGCACCTGCCTAAGAACTTAAATTCTTACAACTCAGATGATCAGAATTTAAATTCTTAGAACTCAGATGACCTACTTTTACTGAATAGAAAAACAGTCACAAAACTGGCACTGGTTTAGAGCCACCAAAATGATCATATCTGGGGATGATTAGAAAATCACTTGGAAGCAAAGACTAATGCTACTTATCGCCTATGGAGCCAAGAGAGTTTGGCACTTTCTCTTTCTCCGACTTCCCAGTCTAGACACTGGCACCTTTAATTTTTTTTTTTTCGACTGGGTCTCGCTACATTTCTTGGGCTGGAGTGTAGCCAGTGGTGTGATCAGAATTCATTGTAACCTCAAACTCCTGGGCTCAAGCGATCCTCCTGCCTTAGCCTCCCAAGTAGCTGCTACCACAGGCGTATACAACCACCTCTGGCAAATTTTTCTGTTTTTTGTAGAGATGGGGTTTTGCTCTTGTTTAGGCTGGTCTCAAACTCCTGTCTTCAAGCCATTCTCTCACCTTGGCCTCCCAGTGTGCTGGGATTACAGGTCAAAGCCCCCACTTTTAAATTTTTGCCAGGTTATGAAGCGCCTTTTGCCACTGTTTCTTTCTCTTCTGTACAAGCTGTTACTTCTACCCAGAAGTGCTTTCTTCTGCTCTTCTTGTCACCTCTCACATGATTTTTAGATACCAGCTATATTTCTCTCCAGTAAAGCTAAAATGTTTCTGTGTGAATGACTAGAACTCTTTAGAACAGAATATTCATCTGAAGTATTCTTGCCGTTCAAAAGATGCCATCTGTATTGGTTTGCTGCTTGTGAAATCTCATCTTTTTAGTTGCCTTTATTTTTTCTTTTTAATCAAAAGTGGCAAAGGTAAAGTAAAATTTCTCATTTACCTTATTATAGTTTTGTAAGCTGTAGTTCCATATCTTTTGACTAGAATACAAATAGATTCCTTCTTTATTGCTAGGAAAAAAAATAGAAATTTTGGTGGTAGCATGTTATACTTGGACACAGAAAAGAAGATGAACTTTCTGGCTTGGCACCTGTAGCATAGTGGCTACGGCACCAGCCACATACACGAGGGTGGTGGGTTCAGACCCGGCCCAGTTTAGCTAAACAATGACAACTGCAACAAAAAATAGCTGGGCATTGTGGCGGGTGCCTATAGTCTCAGCTACTTAGGAGGCTGAGGCAAAAGAATCACTTAAGTCCAAGAGTTTGAGGTTGCTGTGAGCTGTGACGCTGCGGCACTCTACCAAGGGTGACATAGTAAGACTCTGTCTCAAAAAAAAAAGAAAAAAGGGGTGGTGGCTGTGGCTCAGTGGGCAGAGCGCCAGCCCCGTATACTGAGAGTGGCAGGTTCAAACCTGGCCCCGGCCAAACTGCAATAAAAAAATAACTGGGCATTGTGGCAGGCGCCTGTAGTCCCAGCTACTGGGGAGGCTGAGGCAAGAGAATAGCCTAAGCTCACGAGTTGGGAGGTTGCTGTGAGCTGTGACGCCAGGGCGATAAAGTGAGACTCTGTCTCTACAAAAAAAAAAAAAAAAAAAGATGAACTTTCCTTGAAAAGATTTTTGGACTGTTCCTGTTTGTTCTGTCATTCATAAGAAAAAATGGGAAAAGAATAAAAACTAGTGTTTTTTAATGAAATCCATTTATTTATGGGGAGCTTGTTATAAGAATGCTTTCTTTAATATGGAGTTAAAAAACATTTTTTTATTACCTTTCACTTTGATAATTGCCTTTTTTTTCTTGCTTTGTCTGTTTTAATGATGTCTTATCTCTTCACAATGGCAGTAGATTACCCAGTAGAGTTACCCAGAAAGTCCCAAGGAAGTTACATATGAAGTCAATAAAAGTTATCATCCACTCTGGGGCAGCTGGGAGGGTCTTTTCTGCCTTAACTCAAACTCTGCCTTATGGTTGGTTGTTTTACATTAGATGTTGCAGTTTTAAAAACTAAGTAGCATTGCAGAGCTCCAATAAGGAAACAGCTGTAATGCAGGTAGATTAACAAAGGAACTGCAAACCTTTTGAAAAAAAAGTTTTTGCCACGTCAGATAGGAAATGTGCTGACGTCATAACAAGTTTGAGGGAGGCACATCTTACACAGGCATCTGGAAGCCCAGTCACCATACTTATAAACTACAAAAAGATCCCCGGTGAAATTTTATTCCATATATTGGACATTTATATTTTGGGGTATATTATTCTGGACCACCAACCTTAGAAGATTCTCAAAGATCCTGAAAGAGAAAAGAAGACTTTTCTAAAACTTAAAAACCAAATACGATGTATGTGCTTAGGAAATTCTTTTTTTTTTTTGAGACAGAGTCTCACTCATGGTGTCCTGTGTCACAGCAACCTCAAACTCAAGGGTTCAAGCAAATTCTCCTGCCTCAGCTTTCCAAGTAGCTGTGACTGCAGGTGCCTACTGCAATACCTGGCTAATTTTTCTACTTTTAGTAAAGATAGGTCTTGCTCTTGCTCAGTATGGTGTCAAACTCCTGTGCTCAAGTGATCCTCCCGCCTCAGCC
This sequence comes from Perodicticus potto, assembly GCA_963574655.1. Classification (NCBI taxonomy): domain Eukaryota; kingdom Metazoa; phylum Chordata; class Mammalia; order Primates; family Lorisidae; genus Perodicticus; species Perodicticus potto. Next base: position 7,540 of record CAUYRH010055546.1, on the reverse strand, counting down.
CTCCAAAGTGCTAGGATTACAAGGCGTGAGCCACTGCACCTGGCCCAGGAAATTCTTACATTAGAGTCCTAGGAGGTTGAAGGTACTCTTAAGACTTTTTTCACATCTCTTAGGTTCCATGGAGTTTGCTGTTACTGAATAGAGCACAGAGAGGGTAGAGAGTGGAGCCTGCACACACAGGAGAGGAGGTGTAATTATATAGCTTTATCTGCCATTCAGATATGACCTGCATTTTGTCAAACCCTAAGCATCCCCTGGGCGGTTCCTGTGGCTCATCGAGTAGAGCGCCGGGCCCCATATACCGGAGGTGGCAGGTTCAAACCTGGCCGTGGCCGAACTGCAAAAACAGAAAAATAGCCGGGCGTTGTGGCAGGCCCCTGTAGTCCCAGCTACTCAGGAGGCTGAGGAAAGAGAATCACTTAAGCCCAGGAGTTGGAGGTTGCTGTGAGCTGTGTGACGCCACGGCACTCTACCGAGGGCAATAAAGTGAGACTCTGTCTCTACAAAAAAAAATACCTAAGCATCCCCTAACTACCATCCACCCTTCCACAGCTGAAGAAAAAATACTCAGCTGAGAATTCAGTTAAAAATGTAGGGAGTTACTGGAGTCCTAAATTTATGCATTCAGTTTTCAGTTTATTCTATCCTTAGATCTGACCTCATCTCCATACATATTTTTTTTGAGGGAGTTTTTGTTTTAAGGGGAGAATTGACATTTGGTTACCTAATTGCTTGCTAATAAGCTGGTGCAATGACCTAAATATGTGCAATTTTGTTTCTGCAACAAGCTCCCCATTGTCTGTGTTATCATTTGAATGTCCTTGTGGCTGCACAGTACTGGGATTATAGTCACTCTTCAGGCAAGCAATTTTAGGATTCACCAGTGATTTTCAGTATATTACTTTATATATAATGTTATTCTGTAAGTACCAAGAAACAAATCACTTAGAAGCAATTTCTTATGTTGATGCTCTTTTCATTGTTTCAATGTGAAAATTGTTATGTACTAAATCAAAATGTCATTATCTTTTCCTTAAATATCCATGATGTTGGGCAGCACCTGTGGCTCAGTCAGTAGGGTGCCGGCCCATACACATGGTGGTTTCAAACCCAGCCCCAACCAAACTGCAACAACAACAAAAAAATAGCCGGGCGTTGTGACAGGCGCCTGTAGTTCCAGCTAACTTAGGAGGCTGAGACAAGAGAATCGCCTGAGCCCACGAGTTGGAGGTTGCTGTGAGCTGTATGATGCCGCGGCACTCTACTGAGGGTGGAAAAATCCCAGCTCGGAGCCTGTGGCTCAACGGGCTAAGGCGCCAGCCACGTACATCTGAGCTGGCGGGTTCGAATCCAGCTCAGGCCGGCCAAACAACAAAGATGGCTGCAACCAAAAAATGGCCGGGCGTTGTGGCGGGCACCTGTGATCCCAGCTACTTGGGAGGCGGAGGCAAGAGACTCGCTTGAGCCCAGGAATCGAAGGTTGCTGTGAGCTGTGATGCCACGGCACTCTCTCCAGGGTGACAGCTTGAGGCTCTCAAAAAAAAAAAAAAAAAAATCCATAATGTCAGCAAATTATATCTTTGAACCTTTGTAAGAAGAGTAAATATCTACCTAAGGCAGGGAGACCTAGCTTATTTCTTTAGACGGACAGATTTTTCAATTTGACCTTACTGTAAGGTTTTTACTAGCGAGTTCATTCATAAATTCATATAATTACATAGGTGGAACATTATAGTTAATGGCAAACATTAAAAACTTCTTTACAAAAAGATTTTAAATAGTAGTCTATTAAATATAAGTGATGGAGAATTAGTTTTTAACATACTATTAATATTAAGAAAGAGTTGAATTTTCAGAAAAGACAGTGAAACTGAAACAGAAAGGTACAGGGTAGTCATCATCTGAATGTTTAAATCACCAGAGCTGTGAGTAAGACCATCTTTTAGTCACTGAGACTTCCCAAATGTACTGACACTAGGAAGTCACACATTAAAAATCAATTTGCTTTTTACAAAACTGGTTGTAACTTCAGAAACCTTATCTTACAGGGAAAACCTGTACAGATATTTTAAATGTAAAGTGAACTTAATAGATGGTGTTTCATCAGGGGAGCAAGTACAGAATGGGAGTCAGGAGACCTGAGTTCTTATCCGTGCTTGGCTAATTTGGGGCGTAACCTGCCAGAAGCTTCATTTCTATAAACATGGAAGTGGGAGGCTGCTTTCCAAAGACCCTCCCAACTCTGAATGTTTGACAGTTTCCTTAATTATATTTAGGTAAAATTTTATGTCATTAGAAGGAGCTACATTTAGTATATAGTTGTTAGGTACTTAGCTTCATATTCATTATTTGTATTTACCATAATGATGTCATGCTATTGAGAACAAAACTGTTTACCAAAAATAATAATTGCACCTTTTTACTAATGGGTTACATTTACTATTAACATCTTACCTAATTCAGTGACATTTTCTCTCTTCCTATTCTTGACCACTTCAGTATTTAATGTTGATGATTACCTACTTCTCAAAATTCTTGCTTCCCTTAACTTCCACACTTTATTCTTCTTTTTATTTTTTATTTGTTTGAGACAGTCGTACTTTGTTGCCCCAATCGAGAGTGTTGTGGTATCAGCCTAGCTCACAGCAAACTCAAACTCCTGGGGTCAAGTGATCCTCCTGCCTCACCCTCCTGAGTAGCTGGGACTACAGGCACCTGCCACAATGCCAGGCTAATTTTTCTGTTTTTAGTAGAGATGGGCCCTCACTCTTGCCTAGACTGGTCTCGAGCTCCTGAGGTTTACTCTTAGAGAGCTGGGATTACAGGTGGGAGTCACCATGCCCAGCCACTTTTTTCTTTTTTTAATTCAAAAAAAGTATGCTTACCCCAAAAATCAACAAAAAAATATGATGAAGATAAAATAAGCCATTTCCCCACCCCTCACACTCCCACTTTCCCAGGCATCACTGCTGTGTTAACAGTTGGGAGTATGTTTACTTGCATTTTAAGGAATGTTCTTAGTGGTTTTTTTTTTTTTTTTTAACACTTCCTATGATTTGTCCTGTGCTAGCTGCTCTTTTCTCTCCTACTGTTGGATGTGGAATTCCTTAGGCCCCACCCAATCCTCTGCTCGCCCATCTAAGCTAAACCAGGCAGGCGCTCCCTGCTGCCTTCAGCTAGAAGTCCGTATTCCCTTGGATGATCAGTACACGAACACATCTAGCTCCTAAACCATTCTTTTCATCATCCCCATCCAGTTGGGTCAGTTGCCTTATAATCTTTGGGGCTTGCTGTGCAAATTCTTTCCTTTATGAATCTGTTCTCTTTAATATCCTACCTGGAATATCCTCTGCCTCTGCAGATTATGTCACCCTCGACCCTGGTTTGACTCCTGCCTTTCCATTCATCCTCTGCACATTTTCCTGAGGTTTTCTGAATTTATGTATAAGGAATACTCAATTATGTGGTATAAAATGTATTTTTTTCTTGTTTCTTGTACGTTCTTGTTATTCCTGCATTATTTATTCCTGTACATATTGTAGTGTTGGATATATATTCAGATCCACTTTGTACGAGGGATTGTAGTGCTGTGGGAGATTATAAAGGACGTTTAGTTGTCTCAGATGAGGAAGCAGGAAAGAATTTCCTCCTGAATACAGCTGGTGGTACTGACTTCTTGGCATTTAACTGGGTGTAGGAACTAGTAATGTCCAAGTTTAACATTGTATCCCTTTTCTCTTAGGATGTCCAGGCTGCCTCTTGGTATTTCTCTGAGTCTGAAGGATAGTAAGGACTCCTGCTAGAACAGTACTTTAATGACTGGAGACTGACTGCTTCCGGACAAGCTAGATCCTGTCCCTTTCTTACTGAGCCTAGATAAGCAGTCTGTTTTTATACTACAGATAAGATTTTATTGTCATATTGTCTTCATAGATGAGTGTTCCTGGAAATCTAATTACTGTACTGTAATAGGAGTGGTTCCGGGGGAGGCACACACCTGTAAGTCCTAGCACTTAGAGAGGCTGAGGGGGGAGGATTGCTTGAGCTAAGGAGTTCGAGCACAGCCTGAGCAAGAGTGAGACCCCCATCTCCGTAAAAAAATTGAAAAAAATTAGCTCGACCTGGTGGAATGCACGTATAGTCCCCTGCAGCCCTCCGCCTGCAAATCAGTAAAAGAGTATGATTTGAGAGCAAATATTCTCAAACCCCAATCAGAGTTTAAGGTTGGCATCTTCTCACAGTTAATTGGGTTATACACCTGAGGCATATATTGCAAATTTCTCATAAAAAAAACTCTTAAAATGTGGAGAAGATTTAACATAGAGGCAAGAATAACCCAAGTGGGATATTGGACATTTAGTATTTTATTATACTTAATTAGGTAAAAACTCATCCTGTAATTACAATTATAGGAGATTAAGGAAGTACCTTTACACAGTGACCTTTGGGGATTTGTCTTCTTTTTGGCGTGTTTTATCCTATGGTGTAATGATTGGGATTCTATCACCTAACATGTGTCTGAGGGAAGTTATTTGGGATTTGCTTGGGCTATTTCATGCTCATGTACAAGAAATCAAAGGGATGGGATCTGTTTTCATCCTTATGTAAATTCTTTTTTTTTTGAGATAGAGCCTCAAGCTGTCACCCTGGATAGAGTGCTATGGTATCATAGCTCACAGCAACCTCCAATTCCAGGGCTCAAGTGAGTCTCTTGCCTCTGCCTTCCAAGTAGCTGGGACTACAGGTGCCCGTCACAACGCCCGGCCATTTTTTTGTTTTTTTGGTTGCAGCTGTCATTGTTGTTTGGCGGGCCCGGGCTGGATTCGAACCCGCTAGCTTAGGTGTACGTGGCTGGCGCCTTAGCCCGCTGAGCCACAGGCGCCGAGCCTTTATGTAAATTCTTTTAAGTAGTGGGGATATATATATAAATTTTTTTATTGCCAGTGGGAGGAGGGGGAATTGCTTAGAGGCTTTGTATATCAATTTAGATTTGACTACTTTCCTTTTAAATTATTTTTTTATTTTGAAATAATTATAGATTCATAGGAACTGCAAAAAAAAAAAAAATTGTACAGGGAGGTCCCATGCCTTCATTTCTGTGTGTATGTGTGTGTGTGGTTCTGTGCCGTTTTATCACAGCTTCCTGTAATCATCCCTACAATCAAGATACTGAACTGTTGCATTGTCACAGGGCTCCCTTGTGCTACCCCTTTACAGCCATGACTCCCCCCTTCCCCTGGCCACCACTAATTTGTTTTCCCTTGCTATAATTGTTATTCAAAGAATGTTGTATAATTGGAATGTGATTTTGAGATTGGGTTTTTATTTTATTTTGCATAATTCTCTGGAGCTTTATCTAGGTCATTTTGTGTGTCAAGTTTGTTTCCTTTTATTGCTAATATTTTGTGGTTATGGTTGTACCATACTTTAAACATTGATGGACATCTGGGTTGTTTCTGGTTTGGGGCCATCATGAATAAAATTGTTGTAAACATTCATGTACTAGTGTTGACACAAACATAGTTTTCATTTTCTGGGATAAATGTGCGAGTGCAGTTGCTGGGTCATGTGATACATGCATGTTTGTAAGTTTTTAAGACATTGCCAAACAGCCAAAGTGCCTGTACCACTGATTTCTTTTTAATGAAAATGTTTTGTTAATTTTGGTAGCAGTTTTGTTGCTGTGTGGCCCGAAGGGGGCGAGGTGGCGTTTAGCCTCTGACTTGGGTCATTAGTCATTGTGATGGTTTTGGTACTCAGAAGGAAATTCCCTCAGCTCCCACAGATCCACACAGACTGTCTGAGTGAGCCACTCTCTTCAGTCTCTTCCCCCGTTTCTGTCTAGTCTGCAGTCCTTCATTCCACCAGCTGAGCCGTCAAAGGTGCACCTCTTCCCCCGTTTCTAGAGAAGAGTTAGCGCCAAACCCCCAGCCCTGAATCCTACCTGTAGAGGCTTTTTTTCTCATTAGTTTCTACCTAAGCATTTAAAATGCTCAGTTCTCCCCCATTTTGAAATTCCTTTTTCTTTGACATCCACTACTACCCCGCCTGGCCAGCTTTCCCAGCCACATCTGATCATGCTGTCTCTGGTCACCTGCCTTGTCCTTCCTCCCCTCGTCATCTAGTTTCTTTTTTTTTTGAGACAGTCTCGCTTTTCACCCTCGGTAGAATGCGGTGGCATCATAGGTCACAGCAACCTCCAACTCTTGGGCTCAAGTGATTCTTTTGTCTACGGGCGCCCGCCACAACGCCCGGCTATTTTTAGAGGCAGGGTCTCACTCTTGCTCAGGCTGGTCTTGAACTTCTGAGCTTAGGCAATCCACCTGCCTCGGCCTCCCAGAGTGCTCTGATTACAGGCGTGATCCTCCGCACCAGGCCTTGTAATCTAGCTTCTTTACCTGAATGTGCTGGAACTATCCTTGCTGATGTCACCAGTAACCTTCTCATAGCTCAGTCTAATGTAGGTGTTTCAGTGCTGTTCTTACTGGATCTCTGGGTAGCATTTACCACTCTTGATCAGTCTCTTTTTGTAGAAATACTTTTTTCTTTTCTGCTCCCCCTTAGATTGCTGCTTCTAGATGTTCTTTGCTGGTGTCTGCCCCGCTGCATATCCCTTAAAATGTTGGGATTCCCGAGTTCTGCACAAGGCCAACTTTCCTCATTCTGTGTGATTTCATCCTTTTACTTGACTGCCTCCCACATCTTTCTTTATTTGCATCTCAGACTGCACCCTTGAACTCCAGACCCGTATATTCATTGGCCTTGTAGTTACATCTTCATCTGACTCACTGAGCCCTCAGTTACAGCACATTTAAAATGGAATTTATTCTCTCCCCAGCATCTTTGTCTGTTAATAAGAAAAAGAAAATAATCCCGATTCACCTTCACGAGGACCAGTATGGTAATACCACATATGGAATAGTGGGAGTACTGTTAAAACCCATCTGCATTTAGTTGAATTGCCTTGTTAAGCAGAGTTAACGTTCTCCTTTCACCATCCTGACCCCACAGCTGACATCCACAGCCTGCATAGGCAGTACATGCCTCTCTAGCACTCTTGCTTGTGTCAGGAGTTGAGTTGTTCCCATACTGGTTTACGCTAACTATAATTTGGGGGTCAAACACTTAATTAAATATTACACATACTAAAATTGAATGTGAAAGGAATCGTTTCTATGAAAACTAAATTGAGTGCTTTGGAAAGACTAAAAGATAAGTTGGTAAAATACTTACATGCTGTAGAATTAAGTAAGAGAAAGGCAACTGTAAAAGGCTAGTGAAACTAGACGATCCTAGGAAGACGATGCACTCTGTTTCTCAAGTGTCTAAGATCTTGCTGCACTTCCGATCACTTCAGTCTGGAAGTGGTAGAAGATGATGTTGGAAATTATTATTATTATTTTTTTTTTTGAGACAGAGCCTCAAGCTGTCACCCTGGATAGAGTGCTGTGGCATCACAGCTCACAGCAACCTCCAATTCCTGGGCTCAAGCGAGTCTCCTGCCTCCGCCTCCCAAGTAGCTGGGACTACAGGCGCCCGC